>JAXQQM020092078.1:0-228174 GCA_034641835.2 Pinus albicaulis | reverse complement strand
AATTCAATTAAATTAAAACCTTGGGCTCCATCTTGAACATATTACAATAATGATACATATAGTTCCAGGTCTCAAGATCTGGCGGATAGACAATTCTTCTGTTATTTTATTTATGTGGATGGTAAATACATATAAATTGCTCCTTTTCGTTTGCATATCAATGTGGGATAAACATTAATAATTTTCATTCTCGTTGTACACTTGTCGGTTGGTCAATCAACCACATCACACCCTTTACATGATACTCACATGACGTACAATGATGGTAAGAGTTTGAAAAATTGTGATAAGAGGTTTTGATCCAATCGTGGATCTTGGGTTGGGGGTTTTCCCAAAACCTATTCCCCCTAGTTCGAACACATTTCATTTCACATTTCGGCCATGCAATGCTATGCATGCTAGTAAGGGATGCAACAAGTGTTAGGTTTTCTCATATGTCTACTATTTTTTCTAGCCTACAAGACATCATTATACCAATGGAAATTTTGTGGAGAAGAGGTTATGTACAAACCTAGCCATGGTAATTTCTCCCTTTTGATTACATTATAGTGACAATTCCATTATAAGTTTATGTAGATTTCTTATTTGCAAATTTGTTCTCCTTGAGTACTAATTATTTTATCTATGGTTGTACATGATTTTGGCTCTACATTCTCATTGAATCAGCTCCATGAGTCATAAGCGGGGTTGGAAATTTAATTTACGGGTAATGATATACCCCTCATAGGGACTTTCTAGTTGTTTTCATGGTGATTCCACGTGCTTCCTTTAAACCCTAACATCTTTTGCTCTGAGGATGGCGTAGGAGATTTAGGTTTTTTGTTTTAAATTGACGCTAATCCAAGGAATATGTAATATTCTAATATTCCCAAGATCCCTTCCATTTCATAATAATGTTGGGGAATTCAACACCTTAATAAATTAGCGTTTTTTTATTTAAGCGACTATAGTATTCTATACATGTCTACCACTCTTCAGCATTTTGACATAAGATGTGAATCTGGGATTGTTTATAGTTAAACTTGAGATTTGATTTAAACCCTTATTTATGAATTTGGGGTTATATCTCTAGTCTTCAATGATTGATTCCTTGCCTTTGCTAAAATTTATAATATGACTTTGGATTATTTTATTGTCTGCTTTAGATAATTGCATCCTATCTTCCAAACGTATTTGTAACGAGATTTCATGTAGCTCATCCCACTATTTAGGTATAGGAATTTGATGTACTTATAGTTTCTATTAAGGTTTAATTATTAACATTATTAACATTTTTTTCTCCTTTGTAGAAAAAACCCTGGATTTCGATAGCCCACAACAATTTTTCTATGAATCTCTTCCAATTTATTTTTCGTTGGTTATTAATCAACCTATGACATTCTTCCCCTAGATAACTTTAATGGAATTGGAAAACACATGGTAAATATTGCACTATTGCAACCACTTAATTTTTTTCTAATAATTCTGAAAATAGGATGCCTATCCACCAATTAGTTTTATTAAATAAGGGTGTAACATATGTTTTGGCATATCCTTTTGTTAGTATTCTACTTATCATTACTGACACGGTGTTATGAAGATGTCACTTCAGGGAGCTTGGTCTTCTCGAACCAGATTGGGGTGACCCACTGCTCATGAGGGGTAAAATATGTTTTGGCATATTCTCTTTTAAGTATTCTACTTATCATTACTGACACAGTGTTATGAGATGTGACTTGAGCGAACTTGGTCTTCTCGAACTAGAATGGGGTGACACACATCGACTGTGCACACTCTTGAGGGGTAAACGGTCTACGCCCACTAATGAGGGAGAAACGGTCTAGTCAGGACAGGCGGCTAAAATGAGTCATGCATTTCCTACTTTGTATTATACTAACCACATGCGTCCCGGTCCACCGGAGTTCACCACACAGATGCTATCGATAACGCTACCCACAGCCATCCCCATGAGCCTTATAAATGGAGGCTACCACCACACATTGGTAAGCATCCCAAGAGCGTTTCCCATTTCCCATTGTTGGAGTTGTTATTATCATTCCATCCAGCATTTCGTTACCCATTTCCCATTGTAGAGGTAGAGGTTATATAGATATTTCATTCGAGGCAGCCATAGCCATAGACAAGTCGATGATGAAGTACTCATTTGGGTTTGCGTTGGCAGTAATGGTAGTAGCCCTGGTGGTGGGCAGTGTTGTAGGCGCGCCCAACACAAACTTCGTATCGTCTGCGTGTAACACGCAGAAGATCCCAAGCGGAAGTTCCTTTTATAGTACTCTCGAATCCCTGCTCGTAGATCTAGAGGGAAACACTGCCTTCAGCGGTTACGACTACAAAGCATCCCGCGCAGGCTCACCTACCGCCTATGGTCGTGGGCAGGCCTGGAATTTGAAATCCTTACTGCCTTTCAAATGAAAATTTGATGACGTTTTTGAATTTTTTATGCCCTTCGTTTTACGTTCTAATGAAATTTGTGAGTGTCACACCTCCACTTATATGAAAATTTCTTTCAATGACTCTTGCAAATTTGTTCTAGAACACAAAATAAATCATCCAATGAAAACTAAGTCAAATATGTAAATATACAACTAATCTGAAAAAATTAGAAATTACATAGTAAATCCACTAATCAACTACTGTAGTAGCTCTTATAATACAACTCCATCAAAATGTGCAAGTTGTGTAGGCTCCAACAACAAAATTTACTAGGCACAATAAAGAACCAACCATATTTGCACATTTCAATGAAATTCATAGGGAAATTCGTAGGAAGATTGTTGTAATACAGTGCAAATTTGAAAAAATGTTTACTAATTGGAGGATGTATGTTTTGTAAATAGACCGACACAACTTTTCCCCCTAATAAAAATCAATTTAGATTTGAGGAAAATTAAGTGAAATTGCAAAGAAATTGTGTAATTGAGAGAAAATTTGTTGAAAACAACGGTACGGGTAGATGTGCTGCACTACTTCAGTTATAAATTGGTGATATCTAAAAGTGAAATCGTAGAAAAAAAAAAGCATGGTTGTCTATATTTGTATAGGGCAAGAAATGGTTCGAAAGGTAAATTAGGGAAAATATAATCAAACAAAAAATATCAATGGAAAATCCTTTTGATTCAAAAGTCTCTCTCAAAAAATGGTAATTACCAAATCTAAATATGTCTCAATTTTTTCGATATTTTCGGCAAATTAATGTCAAATTTAGCAAGTGATAGTCAAATTTAACAAACCATGGTCCATCTTAACTGATTTCCAGAATTATGAAAATAAGTAATAAAATTCCAAATTTATAATGCTTATTATTTATAAACATTCATTTTAAATTATCATCGTTCATAAATATTTAATAATAAATTTTACAATGAGATTTTTTTTTTTTAAATCAATTTAATATTTCTCCATCACAAACAATAAAATAATGCCAAGCAGAGTTCTGAAAATTGCTAAATATATATATATATATATATATATATATATATATATATATATATTTTAAACTCCCTTTTTATTAAAGTATTTAATTTTTGTTTGGTTTAATTGTTGTGTGGTGCACACAATACAATACAAGGACTTGTATATTACAAGTTGATTTAACAACAATTTAATCATGAGAAACAATAAAATAATTTGGATTCAGAGACCTATATATTACAAGTTGATTTAAACAATTTAAAGAGTTTATTAAAAAAAAATTAGTTAGCCATTAGTATATTTAAGTTTTTTATTAACTTTGCCATTAATTTGTGAAGGAAGCAAGCCCAGATTGCATTGCAGAGTAGAAGTACTTATCTATGAGAGAATGGTATATGACCTTGAACATTGAAGGGTTTTTGGTCAATCTTTTAATGTGCCAGCAATGTAATGCTTACACGAGCTTTGAGTCATCTTAGATATTATGCCAACTTAATGTAAGGCATAATTAATGAAATAATTAATTTACTATTTTTAAATTTTTTAGAATGTTTCAAAATCTCCAATCATCTATCAAATAAACCATTAATTTATTAAATTTTTAGAATATTTCAAATGAATATTTCAAAATCTAATTAATTCATTAAATTTTTAAATATTTCAAAATTTATACTATAAAAAATTAAACAATCAATTTATTTAAATTTTTAAATATTTCAAAATCTACATAAATTAAACAAACAATTTATTAAATTTTTTGAATTTTTCTAAATTTCACTAAATCCCAACCATATCCTTGTTTATGAATTGAAATTGTTTTGTTTGGTTTTTCCTGAAGTGAAAATTTATATTCAATTGTTCAATTGTTCCGTGCTTGTGTGTTTAGAGTGTGGTTTTAACCAAGATTATCATTTCAGATTATAAATGGTAAATTCAAAATTTGATTCTTCCAACAGAGTTGAAACATTTTACGATATGGTTTTTGACTCATAAAAAAGAATTCTCCCAAACTAATTTATTGTAATTTTTTTAATGGTCTTACCGCTATTCTCAAATATATTGATATGACTTGAAAGGAGCTCTAATCCATTCACGCCCTCCTATCCATATGACCCGTAAACATTTTAAACAAAAAAAAAATAAAACCGGGTCCAAATTAAATTTCATTTAACAAAAAGTGAATATAACAATTGTATTTAATTGATTGTATTTTTCCATTCCATTTATAAAGCGAGCACATGATTCTGATACATA
This sequence comes from Pinus albicaulis, assembly GCA_034641835.2. Classification (NCBI taxonomy): domain Eukaryota; kingdom Viridiplantae; phylum Streptophyta; class Pinopsida; order Pinales; family Pinaceae; genus Pinus; species Pinus albicaulis. Next base: position 223,509 of record JAXQQM020092078.1, on the reverse strand, counting down.
TGAAATCATGTAAATAGTGTCGTTGCTTTCAATTTTTCTAGTATTCGTGAATGTCTCGACTCTTATTTGAAATTACGCTGAAAAAATGAATCTCAAAGTGGCGAGTTGGGTTGTTGCTGTCATATTCTAATCCCTTCAGGCTTCAATCAGCCAAGCAGGAGCACAGAACTGTCCAAAACTTAGACTTAGCCCTTCAATCAGCCACGCAGGAGCACCGAGCCGTCCAAAACTCAGACTTAGCCCTTCAATCGGCCACACAGGAGCATCACAGCCTTGTAGAACTCATACTTGGCCAGAACTTCAAAGAAAAACTTCAAAATTCAAATCTGCCTTTAGCATTCATCTCCAGTTCCACTAAGGTAGAAACTAATGAATCAGATGGTAGAGATGCATTAAATTTTTCATATCAGTGGTATACCACTTGGATTAATTTTGCAGATTTGCTCTGGGCATCCATTAATGGTAGGCAGTAAAGTAGTATATCATTTGGATTCATTTTGCAAATTTGTATATCTTTGGCCTGCATGGGCTGAGCTGGGCGTCCATTAATGATAGGTAGTAAGTACTACGGGAATGGGTAGAGAGACCATGAGAATTTAAATCACCTTCACTTTTTTTTTTTTCTTCAGAATCTCGTGAAATATATAACTTATACAGGTATTATAGATTTTTACTGGAAATATATAGGCTATATAGGTATTATAGATTTTTACGGTTTAGTTTTGAAAGTGGATGTCATTTTGACAGGTTGAAGATGTAAACATCACGTCAGGTTTGACGTTGAAATTTTTTTAGCTGCCGTCAAATACGTCTGGAAACGAAAAATACGTCCTGTGGGACGTCAAATTCCAGGCCTGGACCGTATACCACTTGGATTAATTTTGCAGATTTGCTCTGGGCATCCATTAATGGTAGGCAGTAAAGTAGTATATCATTTGGATTCATTTTGCAAACTTGTATATCTTTGGCCTGCATGGGCTGAGCTGGGCGTCCATTAATGATAGGTAGTAAGTACTACGGCGATGGGTAGAGAGACCATGAGAATTTAAATCACCTTCACTTTTTTTTTTTTCTTCAGAATCTCATGAAATATATAACTTATACAGGTATTATAGATTTTTACTGGAAATATAGGGTATATAGGTATTATAGATTTTTACGGTTTAGTTTTGAAAGTGGATGTCATTTTCACAGGTTGAAGATGTAAACATCACGTCAGGTTTGACGTTGAAAATTTTTTAGCTGCCGTCAAATACGTCTGGAAACGAAAAATACGTACTGTGGGACGTCAAATTCCAGGCCTGGTCGTGGGGTTTGCAATCAGGGAATCTCTCAGTCTGATTGCACTGCCTGCCTGAAAAACCTGGGCGACCACATCTGGAACATTTGCGGCAACGCCATCGGTGCTCGAGTTCAGCTAACTGACTGTTTCATCCGCTACGAGCAGTACAGCTTCTAGTTATATGATCAACGTCTGCTCAACTGCTTCTACTTATATGATCTCATATCTTCTCTCTACGTTTCAATAAAACGTTTCACGGGATTCTCTGAGAAACAAAGAATGCTGTGCTATTCTCATCCGTCGCTATCTAAATCTGATGCTGTGCTATTCTCATCCGTCCCTATCTATAATAAAACTATAGTGCAGTCTTTTATTTTATTTTCGGTTCCATTGTAGGTTGCCAATAATCTCATTTTCACGGTGTCCCGGCTTTTGTTTTCAACGTATTTCAAATTCCTAGCTGAAACTATGTTCCGCTGACATCGAATTATTCACTCACTCAAATCTTGTATGCTACTCAACTTTACATGCGGACAGTGCAACTAATGCAGTTTTCAGTTTCGGTATTCTTATATTCATGCTATGAAGTTCTTAAACTAATTATCGAAGTTTTTAATATTTTTATTCATATGCTCTAACCATTCTAATATTTTTATTCATTACGTATTAAAATTATTGGTCCAGTGAGATACCGATATAATATTAATAAATTGAAAAATAAAAAACGATTTAGTGTAAATTTATATTTTTAATTAGAAAAAAATGTCAAATACAATTTCTTTTAATAATTTATACCTTTCGTGGAAATTATAAAATTTATCCACATTATCAATTATCTTTTGTGGAATTATCAAAGGGCATGAAATGTTTTGGGATTATATAAAGTATATAATATTATTTTAGTGAAATTAAATTAATATTAAATTTATTTTAATTTTAAAAATATGATATGTTTTTCGGATATTGAAAAATAAATAAATGAAATAAAACTTACTGATATTATATATATAAAAAAAGAATTTATACAAAAACCGCGGACTAAACTAGATTGTTTGAAAATCATAAGTTTATAGAGATGGACGCTCAATTTCTTTTTCATTATTAATGAGTTTTAATATTATAGAGATGGATGTTGTTTATTTTATTTTTTTCATTATTGATGATTTTTTATATTATGTGTGGAGGAATCATATATTCAATTTGGAAAGAATTACACATTTATTTTATAATAAATTTCAAAAACTAACCATATACATGAAAACAATAATTAAATATCTATTTTCTAAAAAAAAATTATTTTATTCTTTTTAAAATACCATCATATATCCATTTTAAGTATGAAACATAAGCCCTTAGGAATCTTTTCTCTATTTAGAAATAATTTTATTTTTTATTTTATTTTAATATGTAATGGTAAAAAGGACAAACTTACACATCCACTTACACTTTGTTGTAGAAACTTACACATCCACTCATACTGGGTTGTAGAATGAGACATTATTTTTTCTATTTAGAAATAATTTTATTTTTTATTTTATTTTAATATGGAATGGACAAAAGGACAAACTTACACATCCACTTATACTCTGTTGTAGAAAATTACACACACACTCATACTGGGTTGTAGAATGAGCCTCGGGACTCAATAATGATAAAAAAATTCATCCCCATTTATTGCTTGTAAATTATATATGAAATTTAAAAAAAATATCATTTTTATAACTTAAAAAATCATAAAACTAATTTAATTATATAATTAAAAAGGGTAAAAAATTAATATTATTAAGTCTAATTATAATTAAATTATTTTTATTATTCTTTTCCATTTCATGGATGTGAGATGTATTATAAAATAATTTTGATGTGTATGGGTGTTTAATTGATATGGCTAAGTTAATTCAATGTTTATGAATTATTTATTTAGTTATATGAATTCTTCTTCTTTATTTTGTTGGAAACTGGATTCTTCATCCGTCATTGAAAGTTACATAAATCTTGAATTTCAAAAGGATAACTAAAATGGAGGATATTTTTTAAACTAACAAGCTTCCTACCAATAACAAATAATCGGAAAATGAATATGATTATCATAACCACTTAGAAGACTCCTTGAGAATTCAATATTTCAAGGCAAAAATGGATGTGATGTTTACATGACTTTCACCTAGTTCACTAATTTTTCATTGTTTTCTTGGATTAGTGCCTTATTTCTCTTGGAGGGTAGTTTTTCTCTTATTTACACTCATAATTCCATCATTTAAAACCCAATACGAGAGTGTGAGGAACTCGTGAACAACCACTTTATTAGAATAGCCTCATGAGCTAGCATGTCCTTCACATATTTTCCATGCCATTATTCCATGATGGAAATGAGTCATATGTCATCCAGATCCATATCTTCTAGTAGGCCTTCAAGTTCAACTTCTTCCAAATGTGACCTTATCATTTCTTGTGGAAATGCATTTTGTTAGTGCTCTTTTAAGAGACTTTTTCACACTCTATAAGGGGCTATGGGATTTACCTTCTACTAATCACATGCCTCATTGAATATTGAATTAATCTCAGGATTGCTTCGGAGAGTGAGTCTATTTCAAAGATAGGGATCTCATTAATATTTGAGGTACCCTTGGGACTCGAATTTCTTCTTCTTTGAGGAATTTTCCATGAATCAAATGTCTCATTTTGAGAAGGATTGTTTTCAAACTATTTCATTTTATTCATTAGAAAACCCCCAATAAGATGCTCATATTCGTCACAGTTTCTGCATGTAAAGTGAAACTTTTACTAATATAGAGATTTCAAATATGTGTGTGTGTGTGTGTGTTGAAGAGACAAGGAGATATTCATGTATACACAAATATTGGTTGGCGAGATACAAGAGATGGACCCGCACCAGGGAAGCAAGAGAATCCTCCTTTTGTAGATTATAATACTCCTTCCATAATCATATAAAGATCCCTGAATTGTTTTAAAAATATGGACCTACTTCAAAAACCCTTGATCTATCTTTTAATGTGGACTAAATGACTGTAAAAAAAATCTTGGCCCCTAACTCTAGTTCTATTTGACACTACGTGTTGCATTTATTTTAGATCGACCCAATAAAACTCCTTCATAGGGCCATAATAAACTTTCATATCAGAACATTTTCTGACATATATTAGATATATTCTCTAATATTACTAGATTTAACCTCATAGTTTTGGGTCTTGCATTTCTTTTCATGAAACACCTGCATACGGGTTTCACACAATGTACCCAATATATGGTTTACAATGAAACCATAAACCCCATTTTATGTACAATTTATCTATGAGAAGGATGTCATATATGAAGAGAATCATGGGGAATGCCTATATATATAGACTCATTATGAACTCTCAAAATAATTTGGCTAAAGGAAGGGGTAGATCTCCCTCTTGTAGAGCCAAGCATACATGGCTATGAAAAATAAATCCTCGAAAACAAATTCATCATATTAATTAATATTATAATAAATAAATCTTTAAATTTTATTTTAAATTTTTTAAATAAAAAAAATAATATCATCTAGGTTGCTAAAGGTATCTCATCTAGAGAGGTGATTTAAATTCTAGTATGAAAGAGATTTTTACTAAAAATAAATAAATAAGATGCTAAGTAGATTATAAAATAATAGTTAAAAGTAAAAAGTAATCAAAATAATAAATAAATAGGTTAAATTGAATTTGTTATATTATAAACAATTTATTCTAAAATATTCATAATAATCATATTTCATTAAAAAATATAATAATAATAATAATATTTCAAAACTTTGATATGATATTTCAAAACTTTAACTTTAAATGTAAATCATAATATTTATATATAATATAAATTATATTATTAAAAATTAGTATAAATTTGATTCTATAATTATGTAATAAATCTAAACTTAGAATATATTTATACAATTATAATTGTTCAAATCAATATTATAATTCAAAAGATATTTAACAAATTATTAATCCCACCAATATGACTAATTCTTTTATTTTATTTTTTGTTTCCTTTAGTGTTCTTGATATTTCCATGTTATTTTCTTTTAGAGAAATAAAATTAAAGATTCTATTTTCTAAAATTTTTGCATAACATATTACTTTAATATGTTTGTAATTGTTTTTCCTTTGTTTGTTAGGTGATGTGAGTTCTATGATGGGTGGGATGCATGATCTATGCCTTGAGTAGATGCAACCTAGGGGAATTTAAGATATCAAAATATCTTGAGGATCACACCGAGCTTGGGAAACACCAACCCTTAGCATGAATGGTTTTTTGCCGATGGAATTTCAAAATAATTACCTCTTCACCAAGGAGTTTCTTAAAATAAGACATTGTCATCGTATATTCTACGACTCATGGGAAATATGCTTGTAATTTTATTATGCTTAAAAAATCAGGGTTATACTATTTAGGATTTAAATTTTTGAGAAATACATATTAACCTTGTTTTTTTATCGAAAATTTTTTATTAAGTTATAAAATAAGTACATTATATAGTCTGACTCGTTCATGCTCTCCCCGCTTCACACCAACTAGATTTTTTAGCTAGGAGAGCAATATAAAAACAAAGAAGATATTTCCTTGTTTCAAAGTATCTACATAGATGAAAAGGCCTTACTTTCCAGAAAACTGAAAGCACCAAGAAACAACTAGTTGGTGGCATTTACAAAGGAGGATGCAGTTCGTAACTGGCACCATGGACGTATTGGTGACCAAATCCTTCATGCACATGGAATTTAACATGCGCCATACAAGCTTCTATTTCATCCAACTGCTTGTTAGTTCTCTGCCGGCTTTGGCGAACTGAGGCGAGATGCTCCAACAATTTCCCTTGGGTGAACTGAATATCATTAATATATGCAAGTATTTCATTATAGTCATCATACCTCTGCTCTCAAAGAATTCCCAAATAGCCACCATGTCCTTCAATTTCTCTGTAATCTATGTAAGGAAAGGCGCCTGCTCCATCATGCCAGTTGACAAGTATCGGTTGTGGGAAACCTCACCCTCTTAATAAAATCTACCCTCCCCCTCATTAGATCTCTCCCCATCTATACCTTTGTGGCCATTGCCACGCCGAGCATGAGCCCACTACGGGTTCATCCCTACACTAAAAATGCAACACTAACTCTACCAAGAGCCCAACATAGGTAATCCACACCCTCCCGACAAACTAGCACAATTCCAGCACTTTGGAGGTTGCGTAGCCCCCCACCATTCAAAATGGTTGGGACTGTTATGATCCTCGCCCTATGACAAAAACAAAATATATTTCCAATTGGGATAACACAGGTCCCCCCTACGATACTAATTTTTCACAAGAAATAACCAAAAATTTGCAAAATACAATACTCCATAAACTCTAATAGTACAGAATCAAAAGGACCCACGTGTAACCACCCTCCCCAACACCCAAGACAAGTCACGAGAATAGAAATAACAAACTCAAGGCCTCCCATGGATTCCATCCAAGCTAATGATAGAAAAAAAACCAAGCTTCGATCACTAATCGTTGACCAAACACAAATAGAAAGAGATAATGAAAAAAAATGCTTACCTAAATTCTGACTCGATTACAGAACCTTTGAAATTTGACTAGCAACACACTTGTGTTTCTCCAAATAATGAGCCTGGAAATTGACTCATGTCTGCCTGCAGTATTCTTGTCCATTGTCTCCATTGGCAAGTCTCTCCTCCCCAAGAACCAGGTAATGGTTTTCGAGGCTCTCCTAAGGGTGAATTATTTTTGAGATCCCTATACTCATTTCCACGCTCACCAACTTTGCCATCATTCCCACGACTCTGAAAAATATACCTAGCATCGCATTGAGAAGGCTCGTTGTGCTGCCTCTTTCCAACACCCACTTGCTATCCCCCAACCACATTATAACTGTTGCATGTGGAAGAAGTAATAATCTATGTCCTTAGATAATTTTCGGAACTCACCCATATTTAAGATTTTTTAATTGTTTTTTATAGTTTTTTTTACTTGTTTTATAATGATTTTTTATTTTTATTTTTAAATATTTTTAATGTTTGTCCTTTTACTTTTTTTTTATATTTTTCTATTTTAATGTTATTATTGTAATTTTTTTAAATATTTTTTATTTTTTATGTTTTTTATTTTTTTTAATTTTTTTTAATTTAATTGAAACTTTTTTTTAATGTTTTTTTTATTAGTTTTTAATTTTCAAATTCTATGTTCTACATTTTATTTTTTGTTTGTTATTTATACTTAAAGTTTTATCTGAAAATTTTTGCAAGGAATAAAATTTCAAATCTCATTATTTTGTTTTCGTCTCTCAAGTTGTGTGTGATCCTCCATCAGCCTTGACCTATGGCTTGAGTAGTTGTGACCCAGGGGCTTCTAATCCATCAAACTCACCGAGCGATCACACCCGACCTTGGCCACACCAGCCCTTTTACTGACTAGAGTTTATAGCATGTCTCCTCCCCCTAGCACAGGGCAAAACCACCCCCCGGTGAGGTTTGATCCCGGGTTACTTTGCTGACGAGGTCCATCCTCAACCATTTGTGCTAGTGGGACTTGGCCAAATCTCATTATTATTTTAGATGAAATTCATAAAAAAACATCGTAAAAGTTTCTATTTTTTCAACTTTTTGTTGAAGAGACTAGGAGATATTCATGTATACACAAAACTATGTGTGTGTGTGTGTTGAAGAGACTAGGAGATATTCATGTATACACAAACATTGGTTGGCGAGATATAAGAGATGGACCCTCACGAGGGAAGCAAGAAAATCCTCCTTTTGTAGATTATAATACTCCTTCAATAATCATATAAATATCCCTGAATTGTTTTAAAAATATGGACCTACTTCAAAAACCCTCGATCTATCTTTTAATGTGGACTAACTAACTGTAAAAAAAATCTTGGCCCCTAACTCTAGTTCTATTTGACACTACGTGTTGCATTTATTTTAGATCGACCCAATAAAACTCCTTCATAGGGCCATAATAAACTTTCATATCAGAACATTTTCTGACATATATTAGATATATTCTCTAATATTACTAGATTTAACCTCATAGTTTGGATCTTGCATTTCTTTTCACATGAAACACCATAGCTTCTTAGGTTTCCACAATGTACCCAATATATGGTTTACAATGAAACCATAAACCCCACTATGTACAATTTATCTATGAGAAGGATGTCATATATGAAGAGAATCATGGGGAATGCCTATATATATAGACTCATTATGAACTCTCAAAATAATTTGGCTAAAGGAAGGGGTAGATCTCCCTCTTGTAGAGCCAAGCATACATGGCTATGAAAAATAAATCCTTGAAAACAAATTCATCATATTAATTAATATTATAATAAATAACTCTTTAAATTTTATTTTAATTTTTTTAAATATAAAAAATAATATCATCTAGGTTGCTAAAGGTATCTCATCTAGAGAGGTGATTTAAATTCTAGTATGAAAGAGATTTGTACTAAAAATAAATAAATAAGATGTTACGTAGATTATAAAATAATAGTTAACAGTAAAAAGTAATCAAAATAATAAATAAATAGGTTATATTGAATTTGTTATATTATAAACAATTTATTCTAAAAATATTCATAATAATCATATTTCATTAAAAAATATAATAATAATAATAATAATAATAATATTTCAAAACTTTGATATGATATTTCAAAACTTTAACTTTAAATGTAAATCATAATATTTAAACATGTAATATTTGTATATAATATAAATTATATTATTAAAAATTAGTATAAATTTGATTCTATAATTATGTAATAAATCTAAAATTAAAATATATTTATACAATTATAATTGTTCAAATAAATATTATAATTCAAAAAATATTTAACTAATTATTAATCCCACCAATATGACTAATTCTTTTATTTTATTTTTGTTTCCTTTAGTGTTCTTGATATTTCCATGTTATTTTCTTTTAGAGAAATAAAATTAAAGATTCTATTTTCTAAAATTGTTGCATAACATATTACTTTAATACGTTTGTAATTGTTTTTGCTTTGTTTGTTAGGTGATGTGAGTTCTATGATGGGTGGGATGCATGATCTATGCCTTGAGTAGATGCAACCTAGGGGAATTTAAGATATCAAAATATCTTGAGGATCACACCGAGCTTGGGAAACACCAACCCTTAGCATGAATGTTTTTTTGCCGATAGAATTTCAAAATAATTACCTCTTCACCATGGAGTTTCTTAAAATAAGACATTGTCATCATATATTCTACGACTCGTGGGAAATATGCTTGTAATTTTATTATGCTTAAAAAATAAGGGTTATACTATTTAGGATTTAAATTTTTGAGAAATACATATTAGCCTTGTTTTTTTATCGAAAAATTTCTATTAAGTTATAAAATAAGTACATTATATAGTCTGATTCGTTCATGCTCTCCCCGCTTCACACCGACTAGATTTTTTAGCTAGGATAGCAATACAAAAACAAAGAAGATATTTCCCTGTTTCAAAGTATCTACATAGACGAAAAGGCCTTACTTTCCAGAAAACATAAAGCACCAAGAAACAACTAGTTGGCGGCATTTACAAAGGAGGATGCAGTTCGTAACTGGCACCATGGACGTATTGGTGACCAAATCCTTCATGCACATGGAATTTAACATGCGCCATACAAGCTTCTATTTCATCCAACTGCTTGTTAGTTCTTTGTCGGCTCTGGCGAATTGAGGCGAGATGCTCCAACAATTCCCCTTGGGTGAACTAAATATCATTAATATATGCAAGTATTTCATTATAGCCATCATACCTCTGCTCTCAAAGAATTCCCAAATAGCCACCATGTCCCGCAATTTCTCTGCAAGCTATGTAAGGGAAGGTGCCTGCTCCATCACGCCAGTTGACAAGTATCGGTTGTGGGAAACCTCACCCTCTTAATAAAATCTACCCTCCCCCTCATTAGATCTCTCCCCATCTATACCTTTGCGGCCACTGCCACGCCGAGCATGAGCCCACTACGGGTTCATCCCTACACTAAACATGCAACACTAACTCTACCAAGAGCCCAACATAGCTAATCCACACCCTCCCAACAAACTAGCACAATTCCAGCACTTTGGAGGTTGCGTATCCCCCCACCATTCACAATGGTTGGAACTGTTATGATCCTTGCCCTATGACAAAAACAAAATATATTTCCAATTGGGATAACACAGGTCCCCCCTACGATACTAATTTTTAATAAGAAATAATCCAAAAATTTGCAAAAAAACAATACTCCATAAACTCTAATAGTACAGAATCAAAAGGACCCACGTGTAACCACCCTCCCCAACACCCAAGACAAGTCACGGGAATAGAAATAAAAAAACTCAAGGCCTCCCATGGATTCCATCCAAGCTAATGATAGAACAAAAACCAAGCTTCAATTACTAAATTTTGACCAAATATAAATGGAAAGAGATAATGAAAAAAAATGCTTACCTAAATTCTGACTCGATTACAGAACCTTTGAAATTTGACTAGCAACACACTTGTGTTTCTCAAATAATGGGCACAGAGTTGACTCATGTCACCTTGCGGCCTTCACTATCCATTGTCTCAATTGGCTAAGTCTCCCCTCCCCCAAATAACTAGGTAATGGTTTCGAGGAGACTCTCCACAAAAAATTGAATTACCCCTGAGATCCCTATACTCATTTCCACGCTCATCAACTTTGCCATCATTCCCACTACTCTGAAAAATATACCTAGCATCTCTTTGAGAAGGCTCGTTGTGCTGCCTCTTTCAAACACCCCCTTGCTATCCCCCAACCACATTATAACCGTTGCATGTGGAAGAAGTAATAATCTATGTCCTTAGATAATTTTAGGAACTCACCCATATTGAAGATTTTTTAATTGTTTTTTATAGTTTTTTTTACTTGTTTTATAATGATTTTTTATTTTTATTTTTAAATCTTTTTAATGTTTGTTGTTTTACTTTTTTTTAGAATTTTCTATTTTAATGTTATTATTGTAATTATTTTAAATATTTTTTTATTTTTTATGTTTTTTATTTTTTTTTATTTTTTTTAATTTAATTGAAACTTTTTTTTAATGTTTTTTTTATTAGTTTTTAATTTTCAAATTCTATGTTCTACATTTTGTTTTTTTTTTTGTTATTTTTACTTAAAGGTTTATCTGAAAATTTTTGCGAGGAATAAAATTTCAAATCTCATCAATTTTTTTTGTCTCATGTTGTGTGTGATCCTCCATCAGCCTTGACCTGTGGCTTGAGTAGCTGCGACCCAGGGGCTTCTAATCCGTCAAACTCACCGAGCGATCGCACCCGACGTTGGCCGCACTAGCCCTTTTACTGACTAGAGTTTATAGCATGTCTCCTCCCCCTAGCATAGGGCTCAACCACCCCCGGGTGAGGTTTGATCCTGGGTCACTTTGCTGACGAGGTCCATCCTCAACCATTTGTGCTAGTGGGACTTGACCAAATCTCATTATTATTTTAGATTAAATTCATAAAAAAATCCTAAAATTTTCTATTTTTTCAACTTTTTGTTTTTCATTTTTCATAAAATATTCTATTTTGGATGTCATGTATAGTGAAAAGGTCCCAAAATATGTATTTTTTTAATTATACCTATATGAAAAAGCATATTTTTGTCAGTGCTTAAAATTATTAGTTTGGTGACAATTATTTTATGTGTATTGAAGAGTATTAATTACGAATATATAAATATATAAAAAATCTAACCTCGAACTATTACTTTTAACTTTGCAAAAAAAAAAAAAAATCTCATTATAAGAAAATATTTACAATGAAAAAAAAAGAGCAAGTTTTAGAAAACCATCAAAAGCAGACCTACTTGGAGAAAAAAAACAAGAAAAGGAATAAGGCAACTTGAAAAATAGTTAAATAATCAACATTAAAAAAAAAAAGAGTGCATACTTAGGACAAAAGAAATTTTAAAGGAAAATAAACCTAAGCTGAACAACGATAGTGACAGGTTTTTATCATTGTGATCAAATTTACTAAATTTCCTAGTTTAAGTGTCATCCAAAATTACCAAATTTTCATTAATGATGAACAATATTCCTTAACAACTCTCCAAAATCTAGGTTTATATCTTCCTATCACTATATCTAGGTAGCCCTATCACTCATTCTATTGTTGCTACATTCCCATAAAGCATTCATAGCCTTTAAAAATTCAACCCAATATTACAAACCTTCATCTGTTACAAGTTAGTGTCCATTTCCCTCATGGAGAGGTATACATACCTAGACTAGTAACATGTCTTACGTTAGCTTTTCTTCTTCTTTGCTTTTTTAATTTTTTCTTTTATGAATAATCGAAGATTGAACTATTTGTGGAACTAGGATCGTAGCTTGCAAGATGGCATCAATTAGTGGAGGAACGAATCAAGAAATTACACTTTTGATCTTACCCACTCTAAAAGAGTAAAACATTCATTAGTTTCCATTCATAATTTAATTCATTATTTTTAGTTTGCCAAAATTTACTTAATATAGCTACATTTAATAATATTAGTTACCCACATTGAAAAATAATGTATTTCTAAAAATCACACATAAAAGAAACTATGCAGTTATTGTCTCTCCTACTCATTCTCATTATGAACTCACCTTAATTATTAGATTCAAACAAATAATATTTATCCTTGAGAATTGAATGTTATATTTCTCATGTCGAAAACCTTAGCACTCCCCCACGGAATCACAACACCTAATATTACTTAACTGAAAATATGCATAAAAAAAAAGAACTAACAAAAAAGTTAAAAATAAAATGATCAATGGTATAAGAAACTCTTACAAAAATTCAAGGTAAAGTATGTACGAGAGAATTCTATTCTGTCTACCTTGTCTAATTATTCTTGCCATCTCAATTTTAGTAACCCTTCATTTAGGCCCATGCCATATGTTCTAAGATATAATATGCTACCATTTTCATTATTATCTTTGTATGCCTTAAAAAAATCACTTTGTTAAATGTGTTATAGCTAACTTCATTTTTATCATACTAACACTTGGTCTTTTTGTATATATTTAACACTTCTACTTTGTTTTCTTCACAACTCACCTCAAATATAAAGAGTGTGCATCAATTGGTGGTATATGATGAGTGATGTCGTTGCAACCTTATTCCTCAGGTACACTTGCTAAGATTTTGGTGCCTAGTGAGGGTTTTGTGATCTATTGTTCCATAGACACTTCATGATCGTTTAATGTTTTGTGAAGTGTTAAGTCTTGTTCTAAGTGTCAAATTCAGTTGATCACACATGCTAAGTTCTTGATGTCTTCAAAAGCACACTTATTTTCATGAAACCTTAGATAGACATTGCACAATTCTTGAAAACAGTGCTTGCAGAATGCCTAGTATAGTAGACTGTGTAACCTATGTGGACAGTCAGTGTGGATTCTCCATTGATAGTATTCCTCTCACTTTGGTTGCAATTTTATTACTCTTCCACTGAATTTTCTCAACTATCACTTTTGCCCACATTTAAATTTGCAAGTATGGCTTTTACATTCGTGACTATTCTTTTGCTTGAATTTAATTTAAAAAGTGTATCTTTCATGTTATATTTGCTCTGTCATGGGTCACTTTCACTTTCTTTAGCTTTTGCAAGTGTTATTTGCACTTTTTCTCTTACTTTCGCAAGTGTTTTCTTGTGGTCATGGCAGTGTCGCATTAAATCAAAGGGACTCATTTGTACCATCTTGAAAGTTAGCTCTAATGCATTCTCATGCACTACTTTGTTCTATCCATAAAAGAATATGCATTAGACACATTGCCAAACTCTTAAGCATTGTTTCACGAATATCATCACTTATGTCACAGTGTATCTTAAGTGTAGCACTAGGAAGTAAGCATTGTACTATTGTCATTGCAACCACTTAATTTTTTAATAATTCTAAAGATAAGACGCTATTCTCTTTTAAGTATTTTACTTATCTTTACTAACACTATCTTGTGTTAAGTATTCTACTTATCTTTACTAAGAGGGTGTTATGAGAATGTGATTTAATGACTCACACTTGAGGGAGCTTGGTCTTCTGGAGCGAGGATGGGGTGGTTGTCTTAATCTCTCCTATACTCTAAGTCCCAATGAACGACTTAATTTTTTAATAATTCTGTAAAGCTTATTTACCACTTAATTTTTTTAATAATTCTTAAAGCCTATTTAAAAATAGGGCAGCTATCCACAAATTAGCTTTATTAAATAGCGTGTCACACCCTCTTTAATTTTTCTGCCTATCTTGCTTGACTTACACGGTGTTATGAGGGAGCTTATTCATTCGTCTACTGGAAAGAGGATAGTGTGATCGTAGTGTGTGACCCACATGTCCAGTAATGAGTCGGGGTAGGCGGCTAGAATGAGTTGTGAATTTGGGACCCATCCACACACACTCAAGTTATCCATAATCCTACCCATCCCCGCAAACTAGAGGCCTTTAAATGGAGGCTGCCTCGACACATTGATAAGCATGCGCAAGAGAATTTCACATTTCACATTATTGGAGTTGTTATTATTATTCCACGCAGCATTTCATTTCCTATTTCGCATCGCATTGTACAGGTAGAGGTTATATAGATATATACCATTCGAGGCAGCAATAGCCATAATGGTAGTAGCCCTGGAGGTGGGCAGTGTTGTAGGCATGCCCAACACAAACTTTGTATCGTCTGCGTGTAACACGCAGAAGATCCCAAGCAGAAGTCCCTTTTATAGTACTCTTGGATCCCTGCTCATAGATCTAGAGGGAAACACTGCCTTCAGCGGTTACGACTACAAAGCATCCCGCGCACGCTCACCTACCGCTTATGGGCGTGGGGTTTGCAATCAGGGAATCTCTCAGTCTGATTACACCACCTGTCTGAAAAACCTAGGTGGCCGCATCTGGAACATTTGTGGCAATGCCATCGGTGCTCAAGTTCAGCTAACTGAAATTTTCATCTGCTACAAGCAGTACAGCTTTTAGTTATATGACCAACGACTGCTCAACTGCTTCTACTTATTTCTTCTCTCTATATGAAACGTCTCACATGATTCACTGAGCCAGACAGAATCTGATGTTGATGCTGTGATATTCTCATCCATCGATATCTAAAGACTTCATATAATATAATAAAACTATATTCTGTTCTACTGTCGGTGCCAGTAATCTCATTTGCATGGTGTTACGACTTTTGTTTTCAACGTATTAAAAAGTCGTAGCTGAAACTATGTACCATGAACCGTTCCGCTCACATCGAATTATTCACTCACTCAAATCTTATATGCCACTAAGCTATAGTGCAACTCATATATATGAAGCTTCTTAACCTAATTAACAAAGTTTTTAATATTTGTATTCATATGCTCTAACCAATGTAATTTTCTTTTAGTATTATGCATATATTCATTACTTATTAAAATTATTGTTCGAGTGAGATATAGATATAATATTAATAAATTGAAAAATTAAAAAGGATTTAATGTAAATTGATAAATTTAATCAGAAAAAAAAGAAGTCAATATAATTTCTTTTAATAATTTATATAATTATATTTTTTTTGAAATTAAAAAAATTATCCATATTGTAATTTTGAGGAGAAAATGGATGGAACAACAAAATTTGGTCTAATTATTGATCTGCAATTCATATTAAGTTTTTGAAATCTCCACTTTTAATGTTAATCTAAAAAAACATGATTTTTTCCTTAAACTGCAACTTTTATGGACATAGTAACATAGTCATAGCAGTAAGTAGAAGGAAAAAACAATATCAGTATTGGCTGGCGTTTAACTCTCTTGTATAGCAACTTTCTTATTCATAATTAGAAAATAAAAAGACTCTACGAAATTTACTAAAAAAAAACATGGATGATGATGAATTATTATTATTATTATGCTACTACAAATCTAAGAATATATTTGTTAGGTTGAGGCTACCATATGCATCAGTATCTTGTATAACAACTTGTTTTTTGATAATTAGAAAATACAAAGACTCTACAATTTTTTTTTTTTTTAAAACATGAATGAAGATGAATTATTATTATTATTATGATGCTACAAATCTAAGAATATATTTGTTGGTATCTCCCTAATCTTATATTTTAAAAATATAATTTAGAATAAGCTTTTAGAATGAAACCTGACAAATATCTTAATTTTAGATTAGATCGAAATATATTTGTTGGTATCTCGGTAATTTTATATTTTAAAAATATAATTTATGATAAGCTTTTAGAATGAAAGCTGATAAATATTATAATTTTAGATTATATCCACTCTCTGTGTCAATATCTTCTCATTGCACCTCAAAATCTAGATGCCTAAACCGTTAATTTTAAAGAAAATGGAAATGCAAAATCTGTAGTTCAGTTTTATGGAAAATTATTCAGTGGGGTTCGTGCAATGAATCAATTAACCATTTATTTGTTATTGGTGAAACGACTTCCATTCATAATGAATATGAACATGATAAAAATAGCTTCTCCCCATCGATACCATAGAGTTTGATTGGCCGTAAAGATTAATAATTTGATGAGCCATCAAGATTAATAACACATTTGCAACAATGCCATTGATGCTCGAGTTAAGGTAACTGATTGTTTCATCTACTACGAGCGACACAAATTTTAGTTATATCAATGTCCACTCACCTACAATCTAGTGCACTGCCCAACACGCATCTCCCTCATATCTATATATATGTTTGTTTGTTTCAAAAACACCTCACGCTATTCCCTAGCAACTAATCAACCACTTTCTTCTTTATAAATCCTTCATATAATATAAATAAAACACGGTGCAACAATATGAAGTTCAGTTAGATGTCTGCCCCTCTAGAAAATAATACGAAGGTTGTGTCCATCCATTATTAGTAAGAAATAATATGAGCAATTGATCACCCACATTTTACTTTATAAATCCTTCATATAATATAAATAAAACATGGTGCAACGATATGAAGTTGAGTTAGATGTCTCCCCCTCTAGAAAATAATATGAAAGTTGTGTCGATCCCTTATTAGAAATAAATAAGCGGACTAACATAAGTAGAATATTAGAATCCTATTCCATTTCATTATTATAAAGAAAAAAAAATTGAAAAACTTTGTCTTCTTTCTTATTAGTAGTTCCTCTCTATGTTATTAGAATAAAGCTATTCTTATTTTTTGATCCTCTTTCTCACTATACCAAAAAGAGAAAGTAGGAAAATCCATATAGTATATAACTGCCATATCTTCAATTTAGGTGACCCTGTAAATAACTGTTGCTTATTTCACAATTCTTTTTATGACTCTAATCAAATACATCTATCTATGTCTCATGGATTGGGCAAGGGGAATATGCCCTATAGATAAATACATAGGCTCCTTCTATGCCCAGTACATGTTTCTAAGAGATGTTGACCCATGCGTGGTTTAAATACCCCAAATGATAGGTTCCCTAGTCCATATTTGAGAAAGTCCTAGCATGTAAGGCAAGGAAATATATCCAGTGGATGTCGATTTTTATATGGATTCAATATTTCCATTTCCTCTAATTTGAGGTTTTGATTGCGATAACCTTAGTTTTGATTCAGTTGGATGGGAAATCGTGGGGAAATCAACAATATTTTTTCTATAATTAAATAATCTTTTTGGAAGCCCTAAAATTGCAGGTTGTTCCCCCTTCAACTGCAAGAGATAAGGCCTGCATCAACTTTATAGAATTAGTTGCCAAGAAACATGTGGGTTCGGCTAGGGCATGCAGTGAATGGCTTCATGTTCTTTATGACATAAGCAATTGGAAGTGAAGGGCTAGGGCATGCAGTGAATGGCTTCATGTTCTTTATGACATGGGGAATTGGAAGTGAAGGGCTAGGGCATGCAGTGAATGGCTTCATGTTCTTTATGACATGGGTAATTGGAAGTGAAGGTTGTGACGAGGTGAATTTATTTTTATTTTTGTGTGATAATTATTATTGTGTTATAAAAAATATGGGAATATATTATTTGGTATCATGGTATTATATATATATTCATGTATACACAATTCCGTTCATATGAAGTGTACCAATACCATGAAAAAAATTTCGATGAAATTTTTTATCCCTTCAAGGCTTTCCTCCTCCCAATATTGGTTGAAAAAATACAAGAGATGGACCCACACCAGTGACACAAGAAAATCCTCCTTTTGTAGATTATAATAATTCTTCCTTAATCACATAAAGAGCCCTGAATTGTTTTAAAAATTTGGACCTACTTCAAAAACCCTCGATCTATATTTTAATGTGGACTAAATGACTGTGAAAAAAAACTTGGCCCCTAACTCTAGTTCTATTTGACACTACGTGTTGCATTTATTTTAGATCAACCTAATAAAACTCCCTCATAGGGCGATAATAAACTTGCATATTAGAATATTATCCGACATATATTAGATATATTCTTTAATCTTACTAGATTTAACCTCATAGTTTGGATCTTGCATTTCCTTTCACATGAAACACCATAGCCTCTTAGGTTTCCACAATGTATCCAACATATGGCTTACAACGAAATCATAAACCCCACTATGTCCAATTTATCTATGAGAAGGATGTCATATATGGAAGAGAGTCATGGGGAATACCTATAGATCTAGACTCATTATGAACTCTTGAAATAATTTGGCTAAAGGAAGGGGTAGATCTCCCTCTTGTAGAGCCAAGCATACAGTAACACCTCCATTTCCAATTTTTGTTTTTTCCTAATTAGAGTAACTTATTATTATGGTTAAACTATAATTTGTTCCATTCTGCCATACTTCTGTCACTCCCAATTTTCTTTACTTCACTATGTAAATGTCTACTTATTTATTGGTCTTGACAGTATCAATATTTCCATATTCAATTACACTTTTACTTTAAGCTACCCCTCTTTCTCCTTTTTTAATAGGGAGCTGGTGTATTCATAAATCTCCCATTTTTTTTCACTTATGAAAATACTGTTCCCGTTTGACTTTTAACTACGACCTCAATTTCTCCCATTGATAATTGTATTACCATACCCTCCACATATATGTACTTGAATACACCTACCAATTTTACTTAACACATATAAGTTTAAACTCACCTTAATATATGGTAATATTATTTATTTGACATTTACAAATCATTCTCTTTAACCATTACCATTTATTTCATCTTAACCTAAAATTATAACTATGACATCCATGTATGGAATTAAGATGAACTTTAAACCACTTTAAACTAATTGTCACATAGGTTTAAAACTTTAAAATTTTTCGATTGTCACATAAGTTTAAAACTTTAAAATTTTTCGACCACATAACATTCTATTATCTATATGTGTACTTATTCATACGAACTTCTCACCTACACATTTACCCTCCTAACTTTATTGAATATATCTACTATCGTGGAGTTCAACCCTCCATGTGGCATAACTATGTTTTATTACTCACCACGAACTTTCACAACATACCCCCAGGGTTTTCAACTTAGTATTCAAGAAACCCTAACCATAAATACATGAGTCAGACATTATGGTGAATTGGATTTTTCGAGCTAAAGCCATTTATTTTATTTAATGTGCTAGTATTGAATTCGTATGCGTTGGTTTCTAGTTCACTGCACATTTTATACATTAGGTTATATTTATTCCAACGTACCTGTCACATGGGTCTCTGACGAAACCCATTGAGCCACGGGAAGGTCATCGTAACCCTGGTCTTGGACACATGTATGCTCCAGATCTATTCCCGAATAGGTTTTGTTGGTTCCATAAATAATCCTGACTTGGGATATGGCTCATTTTCGATTGTTTCTTCTGGCGAATGCTTCCACGCTACAATGTTTTTAACTCAATCTCTCCATTTTTAATTTTGCACTCATATGGTTTAGTATTGGGATTGAATGGCGCTGGTGTAAAAATAGTTTCAACATTACCGTTCATGGCCTCTTTCTTCATTGAACCAGGTAATTATCTTCATCTTAACATTCTGGGCTAAGTTTTAAATTTGTTCTCTTTTTTCGTTAATATGTAAAAGTTACATCTATATACAAATCATTAGGTGGCATCAACTTGTGCAGAGGAAAACCAAGTTCGTTGGCCACTTAACAACGTGATATGCCATCAAGTAGAAAAAATTAATAAGTCTATCTAACCAAGCTATATAAGTTTGATTTTATTTAAACTGCCTATATTCTAAGTATCTGAGCACATTACTATTAAAATATTTAAAATTAAAATTTATCTGTATAGATAAAAATAGAAGCTACGAGCCCAACTATATACTGCTTAGCACCATCAGTAGAGACTAATTCCACCAGAGCCTGGTCTTTTGCAGAATAACCCAGAATCTCTGTCTGTGGGAGAATAAGAGGGAGATGTTCTTATATGCCCCGAAGCTTTCCATTCTTCTTTTGCAGCTAGAACTGAAGCTTATGAAATTCCTTCTTGTAGTCGGGAAAATTTTGCGCTAATGGTGCGATACCCAGAGAAATTTATTCTAGGGCTTTCACTAGGATAATATTCATCGACCAGTACAAGAACAAGGTTTGGTTGAATTGTTTGGTTCAGCCTCAGGAGTGCCCAAGATCGGGCACCAAAATGCACAATTCCTTCACGTCAATTTCCATTGAGTTTTCATGTCTGTTCAGGTCTTCTACCCAATCTTCCATCAGCTCTCTTATTTCCTCAAATGTCCATTCTCGATAAGCTGTAGGCACATCATTTATGATGCTAGAGACTTTCTTGCAGCCCAAAGTTCTTCCCCTAAAGGAGTTGGGTTGATAGGCTGTCAGAGACCCCCTGGTTATTTTTCCTCAGCCACTTGAATTTGGGCCACCTCTGCCCTTCGTTACCAATTTCCAAGCCATTAACTTATACCTACACGTTTTGGGAGGATCTGGAATGAGACTAATAGCTCGTGTAGGTGGTAGCACAAGCCTATAAGGGACAATGTGCACTTCTAAACAAGGAATGGCACAATGTGCACTTATGAACAAGGAAGTTGTCCTGATCAAGGATTAAGAGTGCACCATGCACTCCTATCCTTAATGCGTGACTTGTGTAACCAGAATTTGTTTTAGTCTAGAAGATAGAACAAGAGGTGTACACAATGAGTTTAGAGATGAATAAAGTGTGACAGATACTAACTTATCAAAAAGACTTAGAAAGACTTGTATAATGAGAAATACACATCAAAATGCCAGTTTACAAACACTCCCCAAGTACAATAAACAAAGTGTCTATGACTACGAACAAAATGTGTCGTTTTATGAAAACAAATATATGTCAACCATGGAGTGCACTAAATAAGTTATCAACATTGTGACAACACTTAAGAGCAATCAAAACACTTGAAAAAAATGAAACAACTTGAAACGAAACATGTCAACCAAAGCGACACTTAATATGATAGATGAGTAGGCTCCAAAATTTGAATGTGGGAAAATTTTGGAGGGTGTTGTAGCAGGGGACAAGAAGCACTCATACCATATGTAACATACTTGAATTCATACAAAAAAAAAAAAAACAATTACTATAGTACCATTATAACTATACTTATCTTCATTTTAGTTGATACATGCAGTCTAGTACCAGTCTAGTACTTCACTCTTTGTATGAATCTTAGTTAGATATTTGTGCTATACGTCCTAATTAAATATTAAGAGTGCGCCATGTGCTCCTATCCTTAATGCGTGACTTGTGTAACCAAAATTTGTTTACGTCTGGAAGATAGAACAAAGGTGTACACAATGAGTTTAGAGGTGAAATAAAGTGTGACAAATACTAACTCATCAAAAATACTTAGACAGACTTGTATAGTGAGAAATACACATCAAAATTCGAGTTTACACACACTCCCCAAGTACAATAAACAAAGTTTCTGCGACTGCGAACAAAATGTGTCGTTTGATGACAACAAATATATGGCAACCATGGAGTGCAGTAAATAAGTTATAAACATTGTGACAACATTTAGGAGCAATCAAAACACTTGAAACAAACGAAAAAACTTGAAACAAAACATGACGACCAAAGTGACACTTAGTATGACAGATGAGTAGGCTCCAAAATTTGAATGTGGGAGAATTTTGGAGGGTGTTGTAGCAGGGAGAAGAAGCACTCATGCCATATGTAACATACTTGAATTCATACAAAAAAAAAAAATCTTTACTATAGTACCATTATAACTATACTTATCTTCATTTTTGTTGATACATGCAGTCTAGTACTTCACTCTTTGTATGAATCTTAGTTAGCTATTTATGCTATATGTCATCATTAAAGTCATGGAAATTCTATTTATTTTAAACATTGTTAGTAGATAGAGAATGTTTCTTACAATTAATGGCTTCTCTCTTCACTCCAATAATTTCATAAATAAACCCATTAAAAGCTTTTCCATATTAATATAATATATAAAATAAACCCATTAAAAGCTTGGTCATATTAATATAATATACATTGTCATTTGTTTTTAATAACATTTTTGTTTGGTCTCATACACTTCCATTTAAATCTCTCGGCGAAGAATGGAAGGACAATTTATATCTTTTGTACCTAAGATGTTCTTTTCAATTTATTGAGCTAATGTGGAATGTATACTTTCAACCCTTATATGAAAACCCTTATTTACAATTTATTGAGATAATGTTGTGAATGTGGAGGGCATACCTTCAAGCCTTTAATAATTAAAGGGGTTTTCATTCTATTTATTAAAACTTGGTTCATTACCATATAACATGGATAGTGGAAACCTTAATATTTTCATTTTATTTATTAAAACATGATAATTAAATTGGTTCATTACCATATAACATGGAATATTAAAGATTTTTATTATATTTATTAAAACTTGGTTCATTACCATATAACATGGATAGTCGCAACCTTAAAACAATTGCAATTTCACTTAAATTAAAACCTTGGGCTCGATCTTGAACACATTACAATAATGATACATATAGTTGCATGTCTCAAGATCTGGCGCATAGACAATTCTTCTGTTATTTTAATTATGTCAATGGTAAATACATATAAATTGCTCCTTTTTGTTTGCATATCAATGTGGGATAAACATTAATAATTTTCAGTCTCGGTGTACACTTGTCGGTTGGTCAATCAACCACATCACACCCTTTACATGATACTCACATGACGTACAATTATGGTAAGATTTTGAAAAATTGTGATAAGAGGTTTTGATCCAATCGTGGATCTTGGGTTGGGGATTTTCCTAAAACCTATTCCCCCTAGTTCGAACACATTTCATTTCACATTTTGGCCATGCAACGCTATGCATGCTAGTAAGGGAAGCAACAAGTGTTAGGTTTTCTCATATGTCTACTATTTTTTCTAGCCTACAAGACATCATTATACCAATGGAAATTTTGTGGAGAAGAGGTTATGTACAAACCTAGCCATGGTAATTTCTCCCTTTTGATTACATTATAGTGACAATTCCATTATAAGTTTATGTAGATTTCTTATTTGCAATTTTGTTCTCCTTGAGTACTAATTATTTTGGCTATGGTTGTACATCATTTTGGCTCTGCATTCTCATTGAATCAGCTCCATGAGTCATAAGCGGGGTTGGAAATTTAAGTTACGGGTAATGATATACCCCTCATAGGGACTTTCTAGCTGTTTTCATGGTGATTCCACGTGCTTCGTTTAAACCCTAACATCTTTTGCTCTGAGGATGGCGTAGGAGATTTAGGTTTTCTGTTTTAAATTGACGCTAATCCAGGGAATATCTAATATTATAATATTCCCAAGATCCCTTCCATTTCATAATAACGTTGGGCCATTCAACACCTTAATAAATTAGCATTTTTTTATTTAAGCGACTATAGTATTCTATACATGTCTACCATTCTTCGACATTTTGACATAAGATGTGAATCTGGGATTGTTTATAGTTAAACTTGAGATTTGATTTAAACCCTTATTTATGAATTTGGGGTTATATCTCTAGTCTTCAATGATCGATTCCTTTCCTTTGCTAAAATTTATAATACGACTTTGGATTATTTTATTGTCTGCTTTAGATAATTGCATCCTATCGCCCAAACGTACTTGTAACAAGAGTTCATGTAGCTCATCCCACTATTTAGGTATATGGCATTTGATGTACTTATAGTTTCTATTAAGGTTTAATTATTAACATTATTAACATTTTTTTCTCCTTTGTAGAAAAAACCCTGGATTTCGATAGCCCACAACAATTTTTCTATGAATCCCTTCCAATTTATTTTTCATTGGTTATTAATCAACCTATGACATTCTTCCCCTAGATAACTTTAATGGAATTGGAAAACACATGGTAAATATTGCACTATTGCAACCACTTAATTTTTTTCTAATAATTCTGAAAATAGGATGCATATCCACCAATTAGTTTTATTAAATAAGGGTGTAACATATGTTTTGGCATATCCTTTTGTTAGTATTCTACTTATCATTACTGACACGGTGTCATGAAGATGTGACTTGAGGGAGCTTGGTCTTCTCAAACCAGATTGGAGTGACCCACTGCTCATGAGGGGTAAAATATGTTTTGGCATATTCTCCTTTAAGTATTCTACTTATCATCACTGACACGGTGTTATGAGATGTGACTTGAGCGAGCTTGGTCTTCTCGAACTAGAATGGGGTGACCCACATCGATTGTGCACACTCTTGAGGGGTAAACGGTCTGCGCCCACTCATGAGGGAGAAACGGTCTAGTCAGGACAGGCGGCTAAAATGAGTCGTGCATTTCCTACTTTGTATTATACTAACCACATGCGTCCCGGTCCACCAGCATTCACCACACAGATGCTATCGATAATGCTACCCACAGCCATCCCCACGAGCCTTATAAATGGAGGCTACCACCACACATTGGTAAGCATACCAAGAGCGTTTCCCATTTCCCATTGTTGGAGTTGTTATTATCATTCCACCCAGTATTTCGTTACCCATTTCCCATTGTAGAGGTAGAGGTTATATAGATATTTCATTCGAGGCAGCCATAGCCATATACATGTCGACGATGAAGTACTCATTTGGGTTTGCATGGTATTGCGTACCTAGTAAACAAGCAGTAAGCAAGGTCAGAGGCACGCCTGCACAAACTTTCGTATCGTCCGCGTGTAACACGCGTAAGATCCCAAGCGGAAGTTCCTTATGTGCACTTAGATCCCTCGCCGTCAGATTCAGAGGGAAACACCCGACCCGCCACGACCAAAGTTCGGAATTTGACGTCCCGCAGGACGTATTTTTCGTTTCCAGACGTATTTGACGGCAGCTAAAAAATTTTCAACGTCAAACCTGAGGTGATGTTTACATCTTCAACCTGTCAAAATGACGTCTACTTTCGAAACTAAACCGTAAAAATCTATAATACCTATATAGCCTATATATTTCTACCTATATAGCCTATATATTTCTAGTAAAAATTTATAATATCTGCCTAAGTTATATATTTCATGAGATTCTGAAGAGAAAAAAAAGAGTGCAGGTGATTTAAATTCTCAGGGTCTCTCTACCCATAGCCGTAGTACTTACTACCTATCATTAATGGACGCCCAGCTCAACCCATGCATCCCAAAGATATACAAATTTGCAAAATGAATCTAAATGATATACTACTTTACTACCTACCATTAATGGATGCCCAGAGCAAATCTGCAAAATTAATCCAAGTGGTATACCACTGATATGAAAAATTTAATGCATATCTACCATCTGATTAATTAGTTTCTACCTTAGTGGAGCTGGAGATGAATGCTGAAGGCAGATTTGAATTTTGAAGTTTTTCTTTGAAGTTCTGGTCAAGTACGAGTTCTACAAGGCTCTGATGCTCCTGTGTGGCCGATTGAAAGGCTAAGTCTGAGGTTTGGACTCGGCCGTGCTCGCGTGGTTTATCAAGGCCAAGTCTAAGTTTTGACAGTTCGCGTTCTCGCTGGCCGATCAAGCCCTCGAAGGGATTGGAATGTGACAGCAACAACCCAACTCGCCACTTTGAGATTATTTTTTCAGCATAATTTCAAATAAGAGTAGAGACCTTCACCACTACTAGCAAAACCGAAAGCAACCACACTATTTACATGATTTCATATGTATCAGAATCATGTGCTCGTTTTATAAATGGAATGAAAAAAACAATCAATTAAATAAAATTGTTATATTTACTTTCTTGTTAAATGAAATCTAATTTGGACCGGGTTTTATTTATTTTTGTGTTTAAAATGTTTATGGGTCATATGGATAGGAGGGCGTGAATGGATTAGAGCTCCTTTAAGTCATATCAATACATTTGAGAATAGCGGTACCAATTAAAATAAACTAGAACTAGAATAAAATAGAGTTTAGCCGAAGCTTGGGAGAAGTCATTTTTATGAGTCAAAAACCATATCGTAAAATGTTTCAACTTTGTTGGAAGAATTAAATTTTGAAATTACCATTTATAACCTGAAATGATAATTCTTGTTAAAACCACACTCTAAACACACAAATACGGAACAATTGAATATAATTTTTTACCCCGGAAAAACCAAACATAACAGTGTCAATTCATAAACAAGGATATGTTTGGGATTTAGTGAAATTTAGAAATATTCAAAAAATTTAATAAATTGTTTGCTTAATTTATGGAGATTTTGAAATATTTAAAAATTTAAGTAAATTGATTGTTTAATTTTTTATAGTATAAATTTTGAAATATTTTAAAAATTTAATGAATTAATTAGATTTTGAAATATTTTTAAAATTTAAGGTTTGAAATATTCTAATATTTTAATAAATTAATGGTTTATTTGATAGATGATTGGAGATTTTGAAACATTCTAAAAAATTTAAAAATAGTAAATTATTTATTTCATTAATTATGCCTTACATTAAGATGGCATAATATCTAAGATGACTCAAAGCTTGTGTAAGCATTACATTGCTGGCACATTAAAAGATTGACCAAAAATCCTTCAATGTTCAAGGTCATATACTATTCTCTCCTAGATAAGTACTTCTACTCTGCAATGCAATCTGGGCTTGCTTCCTTCACAAATTAGTGGCAAAGTTAATTAAAAACTTAAATATACTAATAGCTAACTAACTTTTTTTTTAATAAACTCTTTAAATTGTTTAAATCTATATAGGTCTCTGAATCCAAATTATTTTATTGTTTGTCATGATTAAATTGTTGTTAAATCAACTTGTAATATACAAGTCCTTGTATTGTATTGTGTGCACCACACAACAATTAAACCAAACAAAAATTAAATACTTTAATAAAAAGGGAGTTTAAAAAATATACATATATTTAGCAATTTTCAAAACTTTGTTTGGCATTATTTTATTGTTTGTGATGATGGAGAAATATTAAATTGATTTAAAAAAAAAAAAAATCTCATTGTGAAATTTATTATTAAATATTTATGAACGATGATAATTTAAAATGAATGTTTATAAATAATACGCATTATAAATTTGGAATTTGATTACTTGTTTTCATAATTCTGGAAATCAGTTAAGATGGACCATGGTTTGTTAAATTTGACATTAGTTTGCGGAAAATATCGAAAAATTCGAGACATATTTAGATTTGGTAATTACCATTTTTTGAGAGAGACTTTTGAATCAAAAGGATTTTCCATTGATATTTTTTGTTTGATTATATTTTCCCTAATTTACCTTTCGAACCATTTCTCGCCCTATACAAATATAGACAACCATGCTTCTTTTTTTTTCTGCGATTTCACTTTTAGATATCACCAATTTATAACTGAAGTAGTGCAGCACATCTACCCGTACCGTTGTTTTCAACAAATTTTCTCTCAATTACACAATTTCTTTGCAATTTCACTTATTTTTCCTCAAATCTAAATTGATTTTTATTAGGGGGAAAAGTTGTGTCGGTCTATTTACAAAACATACATCCTCCAATTAGTAAACATTTTTTCAAATTTGCACTGTATTACAACAATCTTCCTACTTAGTTCTCTATGAATTTCACTGAAATGTGCAAATATGGTTGGTTCTTTATTGTGCCTAGTAAATTTTGTCATTGGATCCTACACAACTTGCACATTTTGATGGAGTTGTATTATAAGAGCTACTGCAGTAGTTGATTAGTGGATTTACTATGTGATTTCTAATTTTTTCAGATTAGTTGTACATTTACATATTTGACTTAGTTTTCATTGGATGATTTATTTTGTGTTCTAGAACAAATTTGCAAGAGCCATTGAAAGAAATTTTCATATAAGTGGAGGTGTGACACTCACAAATTTCATTAGAACGTAAAACGAAGGGCATAAAAAATTCAAAAACGTCATCAAATTTTCATTTGAAAGGCAGTAAGGATTTCAAATTCCAGGCCTGCCCACGACCATAGGCGGTAGGTGAGCCTGCGCGGGATGCTTTGTAGTCGTAACCGCTGAAGGCAGTGTTTCCCTCTAGATCTACGAGCAGGGATTCGAGAGTACTATAAAAGGAACTTCCGCTTGGGATCTTCTGCGTGTTACACGCAGACGATACGAAGTTTGTGTTGGGCGCGCCTACAACACTGCCCACCACCAGGGCTACTACCATTACTGCCAACGCAAACCCAAATGAGTACTTCATCATCGACTTGTCTATGGCTATGGCTGCCTCGAATGAAATATCTATATAACCTCTACCTCTACAATGGGAAATGGGTAACGAAATGCTGGATGGAATGATAATAACAACTCCAACAATGGGAAATGGGAAACGCTCTTGGGATGCTTACCAATGTGTGGTGGTAGCCTCCATTTATAAGGCTCATGGGGATGGCTGTGGGTAGCGTTATCGATAGCATCTGTGTGGTGAACGCCGGTGGACCGGGACACATGTGGTTAGTATAATACAAAGTAGGAAATGCACGACTCATTTTAGCCGCCTGTCCTGACTAGACCGTTTCTCCCTCATTAGTGGGCGTAGACCGTTTACCCCTCAAGAGTGTGCACAGTCGATGTGTGTCACCCCATTCTAGTTCGAGAAGACCAAGTTCGCTCATGTCACATCTCATAACACTGTGTCAGTAATGATAAGTAGAATACTTAAAAGAGAATATGCCAAAACATATTTTACCCCTCATGAGCAGTGGGTCACCCCAATCTGGTTCGAGAAGACCAAGCTCCCTGAAGTGACATCTTCATAACACCGTGTCAGTAATGATAAGTAGAATACTAACAAAAGGATATGCCAAAACATATGTTACACCCTTATTTAATAAAACTAATTGGTGGATAGGCATCCTATTTTCAGAATTATTAGAAAAAAATTAAGTGGTTGCAATAGTGCAATATTTACCATGTGTTTTCCAATTCCATTAAAGTTATCTAGGGGAAGAATGTCATAGGTTGATTAATAACCAACGAAAAATAAATTGGAAGAGATTCATAGAAAAATTGTTGTGGGCTATCGAAATCCAGGGTTTTTTCTACAAAGGAGAAAAAAATGTTAATAATGTTAATAATTAAACCTTAATAGAAACTATAAGTACATAAAATTCCTATACCTAAATAGTGGGATGAGCTACATGAAATCTCGTTACAAATACGTTTGGAAGATAGGATGCAATTATCTAAAGCAGACAATAAAATAATCCAAAGTCATATTATAAATTTTAGCAAAGGCAAGGAATCAATCATTGAAGACTAGAGATATAACCCCAAATTCATAAATAAGGGTTTAAATCAAATCTCAAGTTTAACTATAAACAATCCCAGATTCACATCTTATGTCAAAATGCTGAAGAGTGGTAGACATGTATAGAATACTATAGTCGCTTAAATAAAAAAACGCTAATTTATTAAGGTGTTGAATTCCCCAACATTATTATGAAATGGAAGGGATCTTGGGAATATTAGAATATTACATATTCCTTGGATTAGCGTCAATTTAAAACAAAAAACCTAAATCTCCTACGCCATCCTCAGAGCAAAAGATGTTAGGGTTTAAAGGAAGCACGTGGAATCACCATGAAAACAACTAGAAAGTCCCTATGAGGGGTATATCATTACCCGTAAATTAAATTTCCAACCCCGCTTATGACTCATGGAGCTAATTCAATGAGAATGTAGAGCCAAAATCATGTACAACCATAGATAAAATAATTAGTACTCAAGGAGAACAAATTTGCAAATAAGAAATCTACATAAACTTATAATGGAATTGTCACTATAATGTAATCAAAAGGGAGAAATAACCATGGCTAGGTTTGTACATAACCTCTTCTCCACAAAATTTCCATTGGTATAATGATGTCTTGTAGGCTAGAAAAAATAGTAGACATATGAGAAAACCTAACACTTGTTGCATCCCTTACTAGCATGCATAGCATTGCATGGCCGAAATGTGAAATGAAATGTGTTCGAACTAGGGGGAATAGGTTTTGGGAAAACCCTCAACCCAAGATCCACGATTGGATCAAAACCTCTTATCACAATTTTTCAAACTCTTACCATCATTGTACGTCATGTGAGTATCATGTAAAGGGTGTGATGTGGTTGATTGACCAACCGACAAGTGTACAACGAGAATGAAAATTATTAATGTTTATCCCACATTGATATGCAAACGAAAAGGAGCAATTTATATGTATTTACCATCCACATAAATAAAATAACAGAAGAATTGTCTATGCGCCAGATCTTGAGACCTGGAACTATATGTATCATTATTGTAATATGTTCAAGATGGAGCCCAAGGTTTTAATTTAATTGAATTTGCAATTGGTTTAAGGTTGCGACTATCCATGTTATATGGTAATGAACCAAGTTTTAATAAATATAATAAAAATCTTTAATATTCCATGTTATATGGTAATGAACCAATTTAATTATCATGTTTTAATAAATAAAATGAAAATATTAAGGCTTCCACTATCCATGTTATATGGTAATGAACCAAGTTTTAATAAATAGAATGAAAACCCCTTTAACTATTAAAGGGTTGAAGGTATGCCCTCCACATTCACAACATCATCTCAATAAACTGTAAAGAAGGGTTTTCATATAAGGGTTGAAAGTATACATTCCACATTAGCTCAATAAATTGAAAAGAACATCTTAGGTATAAAAGATATAAATTGTGCTTCCATTCTTCGCCGAGAGATTTAAATGGAAGTGTGTGAGACCAAACAAAAATGTTATTAAAAACAAATGACAATGTATATTACATTAATATGACCAAGCTTTTAATGGGTTTATTTTATATATTATATTAATATGACAAAGCTTTTAATGGGTTTATTTATGAAATTATTGGGGTGAAGAGAGAAGCCATTAATTGTAAGAAACATTCTCTATCTACTAATAATGTTTAAAATAAATAGAATTTCCATGAATTTAATGATGACATATAGCACAAATATCTAACTAAGATTCATACAAAGAGTGAAGTACTAGACTGCGTGTATCAACAAAAATGAAGATAAGTATAGTTATAATGGTACTATAGTAAAGATATATATTTTTTTTTATGAAGTCAAGTATGTTACATATGGTATGAGTGCTTCTTCTCCCTGCTACAACACCATCCAAAATTGTCCCACATTCAAATTTGGGAGCCTACTCATCTATCATACTAAGTGTCGCTTTGGTCATCATGTTTTATTTCAAGTTGTTTCATTTGTTTCAAGTGTTTTGATTGCTCCTAAGTGTTGTCACAATTTTTATAACTTATTTACTGCACTTCATGGTTGCCATATATTTGTTTTCATCAAACGACACATTTTGTTCGCAATCGCAGACACTTTGTTTATTGTACTTGGGGAGTGTGTGTAAACTCGAATTTTGATGTCTATTTCTCACTATACAAGTCCGTCTAAGTATTTTTGATGAGTTAGTATTTGTCACACTTTATTTCATCTCTAAACTCATTGTGTACACCTTTGTTCTATCTTCCAAAATTAAACAAATATTGGTTACACAAGTCACGCATTAAGGATAGGAGCACATGGAGCACTCTTAATATTTAATCAGGACGTATAGCACAAATATCTAACTAAGATTCATACAAAGAGTGAAGTACTAGACTGGTACTAGACTGCATGTATCAACTAAAATGAAGATAAGTATAGTTATAATGGTACTATAGTAATTTTTTTTTTTTTTTTTTGTATGAATTAAAATATGTTACATATGGTATCAGTGCTTCTTGTCCCCTGCTACAAAAACCTCCAAAATTTTCCCACATTCAAATTTTGGAGCCTACTCATCTATCATACTAAGTGTCGCTTTGGTCGACATGTTTCGTTTCAAGTTGTTTCATTTGTTTCAAGTGTTTTGATTGCTCCTAAGTGTTGTCACAATGTTTATAACTTATTTAGTGCACTCCATGGTTGACATATATTTTTTTTCATAAAACGACACATTTTGTTCGCAGTCACATACACTTTGTTTATTGTACTTGGGGAGTATTTATAAACTGGCATTTTGATATGTATTTCTCATTGTACAAGTCTTTCTAAGTCTTTTTGATGAGTTAGTATCTGTCACACTTTATTCATCTCTAAACTCATTGTGTACACCTCTTGTTCTATATTCTAGACTGAAACAAATTCTGGTTACACAAGTCACGCATTAAGGATAGGAGCGCATGGTGCACTCTTAATCCTTGATCAGGACAACTTCCTTGTTCAAAAGTGCACATTGTGCCATTCCTTGTTCAGAAATGCACATTGTCCTTCTGGGCTTGTGCTACCACCTGCGCAAGCTATTAGTCTCATTCCAGATCCTCCCAAAACGTGTAGGTATAAGTCAATGGCTTGGAAATTGGTAACGAAGGGCAGAGGTGGCCTAAATTCAAGTGGCTGAGGAAAAATAACCAGGGGGTCTCTGACACCCTATCAACCCAACTCCTTTAGGGGAAGAACTCGGGGCTGCAAGAAAGTCTCTAGCATGATAAATGATGTGCCTACAACTTATCAAGAATGGACATCTGAGGAAATAAGAGAGATGATGGAAGATTGGGAAGAAGACCTGAACAAACATGAAAAATTAGTGGAAATTGACGTGAAGGAATTACACATTTTGGTGCCCGATCTTGGGCACTCTTGAAGCTGAACCAAACAATTCAGCCAAATCTTGTTCTTGTACTGGTCCATGAATATTATCCTGGTGAAATCCCTGGAAGAAATTTCTCTGGGTATCGCACCATTAGCGCAAAATTTTCCCGACTACAAGAAGGAATTTCATAGGCTTCAGTTCTAGCTGCAAAAGAAGGATGGCAAGTTTCGGGGCATAGAAGAGCATCTCCCTCTTATTCTCCCACAGATAGAGCTTCTGGGTTATTCTGCAAAAGACCAGGCTCCGGTGGAATTAGTCTCTACTGATGGTGCTAAGTAGTATATAGTTGGGCTCGTAGCTTCTATTTTTATCTATACAGATAACTTTTAATTTTAAATATTTTAATAGTAATGTGCTCAGATACTTAGAATATGGGAAGTTTAAATAAAATCAAACTTATATAGCTTGGTTAGATACACTTATTAATTTTTTCTACTTGATGGCATATCATGTTGTTAGGTGGCCAACGGACTTGGTTTCCCCCTACGCAAGTTGATGCCACCTAATGATTTGTATATAGATGTAAATTTTATATATTAACAAAAAAAGAGAACAAATTACCCGAAGATGAAGATAATTAACTGGTTCAACGAAGAAAGAGGCCATGAATGGTAATGTTGAAACTATTTGTACACCATGCCATTCAATCCCAATACTAAACCATAAGAGTGTAAAAGTAAAAATGGAGAGATTTAGTTAAAAACATTGTAGCGTGGAAGCATTCGCCAGAAGAAACAACCGAAAATGAGCCATATCCCAAGTCGAGATTATTTATGGAACCAACAAAACCTTTTCGGGAATAGATCCGGAGCATACATGTGTCCAAGACCAGGGTTACGATGACCTTCCTGTGGCTCAATGGGTTCCGTCAGAGACCCATGTGACCAGGTACGTTGGAATAAATATGAATATAACCTAACGTATAAAATGTGAAGTGAACTAGAAACCAACGCATACGAATTCAGTACCAGCACATTAAATAAAATAAATGGCTTTAGCTCGAAAAATCCAATTCACTGTAATGTCTGACTCATGTATTTATGGTTAGGGTTTCTCGAATACTAAGTTGAAAACCCTGGGGGTATGTTGTGAAAGTTCGTGGTGAGTAATAAAACATAGTTATGCCACATGGAGAGTTGAACTCCACGATAGTAGATACATTCAATAAAGTTAGAAGGGAAAATGTGTAGGTGAGAAGTTCATATGAATAATTACACATATAGATAATAGAATGTTATGTGGTCGAAAAATTATAAAGGTTTAAACCTATGTGACAATTGAAAATTAATTAAGAACTAAGCCTTTATTTCCATAAGTCAAGTGGGAGTGTAGGATGAAGAGTGGAACCTTCATTCGTAATATCTAATATGGGGACAATTAGTTTAAAGTGGTTTAAAGTTCATCTTAATTCCATACATGGATCTCATAGTTATAATGTTAAGTTAAGGTGAAATTAATGGTAATGGTTAAAGAGAATGATTTGTAAATGTCAAAAAAATAATATTACCATATATTAAGGTGAGTTTAAACTTATATGTGTTAAGTAAAATTGGTAGGTGTATTCAATTACATATATGTGGAGGGTATGGTAATACCATTATCAATGGGAGAAATTAAGGTCGTGGTTAAAAGTCAAACGGGAACAATATTTTCATAAGTGAAAAAAAAATGGGAGATTTATTAATACACCAGCTCCCTATTAAATAAGGAGAAAGAGGGGTAGCGTAAAGTAAAAGTGTAATTGAATCTGGAAAGATTGATACTGTTAAGACCAATAAATAAGTAGACATTTACATAGTGAAGTAAAGAAAATCGGGAGTGACAGAAGTATGGCGGAATGGAACAAATTATAGTTTAACCATAATAATAAGTTACTCTAATTAGGAAAAAACAAAAATTGGAAATGGAGGTGTTACCGTATGCTTGGCTCTACAAGAGGGAGATCTACCCCTTCCTTTAGCCAAATTATTTCGAGAGTTCATAATGAGTCTAGATCTATAGGTATTCCCCATGACTCTCTTCCATATATGACATCCTTCTCATAGATAAATTGGACATAGTGGGGTTTATGGTTTCGTTTTAAGCCATATGTTGGATACATTGTGGAAACCAAAGAAGCTATGGTGTTTCATGTGAAAAGAAATGCAAGATCCAAACTATGAGATTAAATCTAGTAAGATTAGAGAATATATCTAATATATGTCGGATAATATTCTAATATGCAAGTTTATTATGGCCCTATGAAGGAGTTTTATTAGGTTGATCTAAAATAAATGCAACACGTAGTGTCAAATAGAACTAGAGTTAGGGGCCAAGTTTTTTTTCACAGTCATTTAGTCCACATTAAAATATAGATCGAGGGTTTTTGAAGTAGGTCCATATTTTTAAAACAATTCAGGGCTCTTTATGTGATTAAGGAAGGAGTATTATAATCTACAAAAGGAATATTTTCTTGTGTCACTGGTGTGGGTCCATCTCTTGTATTTTTTCAACCAATATTGGGAGAAGGAAAGCCTTAAAGGGATCAAAAATTTCATCGAAATTTTTTTCATGGTATTGGTACACTTCATATGAACGAAATTGTGTATACATGAATATATATATATAATACCATGATACCAAATAATGTATTCCCATATTTTTTATAACACAATAATAATTATCACACAAAAATAAAAATAAATTCACCTCGTCACAACCTTCACTTCCAATTACCCATGTCATAAAGAACATGAAGCCATTCACTGCATGCCCTAGCCCTTCACTTCCAATTCCCCATGTCATAAAGAACATGAAGCCATTCACTGCATGCCCTAGCCCTTCACTTCCAATTCCCTATGTCATAAAGAACATGAAGCCATTCATTGCATGCCCTAGCCGAACCCACATGTTTCTTGGCAACTAATTATATAAAGTTGATGCAGACCTTATCTCTTGCAGGTGAAGGGGGAACAACATGCAATTTTAGGGCTTCCAAAAAGATTATTTAGTTATAGAGAAAATATTTTTGATTTCCCCACGATTTCCCATCCAACTGAATCATAACTAAGGTTATTGAAATCAAAACCTCAAATTAGAGGAAATGGAAATATTGAATCCATATAAAAATTGACATCCACTGGATATATTTCCTTGCCTTACATGCTAGGACTTTCTGAAATATGGACTAGGGAACCTATAATTTGGGGTATTTAAACCACGCATGGGTCAACATCTCTTAGAAACATGTACTAGGCGTAGAAGGAGCCTATGTATTTGTCAATAGGGCATATTCCCCTTGCCCAATCCATGAGACATAGATAGATGTATTTGATTAGAGTCATAAAAAAAATTGTGAAATAAGCAACAATTATTTATAAGGTCACCTAAATTGAAGATATGGCAGTTATATACTATATGGATTTTCCTACTTTCTCTTTTTGGTATAGTGAGAAAGAGGATCAAAAAATAAGAATAGCTTTATTCTAATAACATATAGAGGAACTACTAATAAGAAAGGAGACAAAGTTTTTCAAATTTTTTTTCTTTATAATAATGAAATGGAATAGGATTCTAATATTCTACTTATCTTAGTCCGCTTATTTCTTTCTAATAAGGGATGGACACAACTTTCGTATTATTTTCTAGAGGGGGAGACATCTAACTCAACTTCATATTGTTGCACCGTATTTTATTTATATTATATGAAGGATTTATAAAGTAAAAAGTGGGTGATCAATTGCTCATATTATTTCTTACTAATAATATATGGACACAACCTTCGTATTATTTGCTAGAGGGGCAGACATCTAACTCAACTTCATATTTTTGCACCGTGTTTTATTTATATTATATGAAGGATTTATAAAGTAGAAAGTGGTTGATCAGTTGCTAGGGAATAGCGTGAGGTGTTTTTGAAACAAACAAACATATATATAGATATGAGGGAGATGCCTGTTGGGCAGTGCACTGAATTGTAGGTGAGTGGACATTGATATAACTAAAATTTGTGTCGCTCGTAGTAGATGAAACAATCAGTTACCTTAACTCGAGCATCGATGGCATTGTTGCAAATGTATTATTAATCTTGATGGCTCATCAAATTATTAATCTTTATGGCCAATCAAACTCTATGGTATCGATGGGGAGAAGCTATTTTTATCACATTTATACTCATTGTGAATGGAAGTCGTTTCACCAATAACAAATAAATGGTTAATTGATTCATTGCACGAACCCCACTGAATAATTTTCCATAAAACTGAACTAGAGATTTTGCATTTCCATTTTCTTTAAAATTAATGGTTTAGGCATCTAGCTTTTGAGGTGCAATGAGAATATATTGACACGGAGAGTGGATCTAATCTAAAATTACAATATTTATCAGCTTTCATTCTAAAAGCTTATCATAAATTATATTTTTAAAATATAAAATTTCCAAGATACCAACAAATATATTTCGATCTAATCTAAAATTAAGATATTTGTCAGCTTTCATTCTAAAAGCTTATTTTAAATTATATTTTTAAAATATAAGATTAGGGAGATACCAACAAATATATTCTTAGATTTGTAGCATCATCATAATAATAATAATTCATCTTCATTCACGTTTTTCTTTTTTTTAAATTTTGTAGAGTCTTTATATTTTCTAATTATCAAAAAGCAAGTTGCTATACAAGATACTGATGCATATTGTAGCCTCAACCTAACAAATATATTCTTAGATTTGCAGTAGCATAATAATAATAATAATTCATCATCATCCATGTTTTTTTCTTCTAAATTTCGTAGAGTCTTTTTATTTTCTAATTATGAAAAAGCAAGTTGTTATACAAGACAGTTAAAAGCCAGCCAATACTGATATTGTTTTTTCCTTCTACTTACTGCTATGACTACGTTACTATGTCCATAAAAGTTGCAGTTTAAGCAAAAAACCATGTTTTTTTTAGATTAACATTAAAAGTGGAGATTTCAAAAACTTAATATGAATTGCAGATCAATAATTAGACCAAATTTTGTTGTTCCATCCATTTTCTCCTCAAAATTACAATATGGATAATTTTTTTAATTTAAAAATAAAATATAATTATATAAATTATTAAAAGAAATTATATTGACTTTTTTTTCTAATTAAATTTATCAATTTACATTAAATCCTTTTTAATTTTTCAATTTATTAATATTATATCTATATCTCACTCGAACAATAATTTTAATAAGTAATGAATATATGCATAGTACTAAAATAAAATTACATTGGTTAGAGCATATGAATACAAATATTAAAAACTTTGTTAATTAGGTTAAGAAGCTTCATATATAGGAGTTGCACTATAGCTTAGTGGCATATAAGATTTGAGTGAGTGAATAATTCGATGTGAGTGGAACGGTTCATGGTACATAGTTTCATCTACGAATTTTTAATACGTTGAAAACAAAAGTCGTGACACCATGCAAATGAGATCACTGGCACCGACAGTAGAACGGAATATAGTTTTATTATATTATACGAAGTTTTTAGATATCGATGGATGAGAATTGTTGGAATGTAATTCCAACTGCCTGCATAACCAGACAGCGCACAGGTTGGCGGCAGCATGGTTGATCGGCGCAGGAGATAAACTGGGAGCATGTTGGCGCAGATCAACGGAGTGTGGTAGAGAAACTTGCACGAAGGTTAATTGAAGGTGACCCCCCGCAGTTGACCAGTTGGTTGCACATTGACCCACATTGTGTCGCTGTGGTTGAGTGCGAAGCCTCACCCCGACCGTACAGAGCCGGTGGATGACAGCCCCCGCAACCACCAAGGATGGCAGCTCCACCATACTCCGCCCAGCGCGCCATCAAATTGCCACCACCACAGAAAATTTGCCACCAAGTGAATTTGCCATTAATTTTTTTTAGCGGTGCTGACAGAAATTTAAGGCACCATAAATGTTTTTTTTTAAGCGGTGAATTTTGGCAATTTTGTCAACGAATGACATTAATTGTTTTTAGATATTTTGTTTATAAATATAGAACAGAGATGTAATGTAATTTTTTTTTTTACACGCACAGAATGTTTTTTTTGCACAACAGTGCTTTGAAAAAAAAATAGTGAGTTGATTTAAAAAGACAGAGAGCGTATTTTTAAAAATAATACACATCAGTGTATATTTTAGAAAAAAGACAGTGAGTTGTTTTTTTTTAAAAACAGAGACAGTGAATTTGAAAACACACAGCAGTGATTTTTTTTTAGAGAGACAGAGTTTTTTTTTTAGAAACAGTAAGGTGTTCTCTGTGCACTGTGTTGTAGCAACAGTCACGTTTGTAATCCCTCTGCAGTGAGGAAGAAGTTGTAACATTTTTTTTTAGAAATTGAATTTTTTTTATCAGGAAATTCTGTCACTCTGTATGCAAATTTTAAATATTTCTTTGTGTTAAGGAAAGGGACTTTTATTGTTTTGGAATTTTCAAATTTTCAACATGGTATCAAAGCCGTCCTGGCTATTTGAAGGTCAAATAAGCTGAAAGGAAGGAGTTCTTTATTTGTAGCAGCCTCTCCAGTAGTGTGAAGGTTCAGACAAGAAGAATTCAAAGGTATCTCTCTATACAGTTTTGTGTTACTGTTGCAGTACAGTTAGGTAATTTAAAACACACAGTCAAGTGTTTTTGAATTATAATTAAGAGTGCAGAATGGCTGGAGCCAGCACTAGTATGGGTATGGGTAATATCCATCTTCCACAATTTAATGAGAAGAATTATGACCACTGGTCAATAACTATGAGGGCTTTATTTGTCTCCCAAGATTTATGGGAACTTGTTGAGGATGAATTTGAAGAGCCAAAAGATGAAACAGAGTTTTATGTCTTAACTCAAGGAGGAAGAGAACAGTTGAAGAGCAATAAGAAGAAAGATGCCAAGGCTCTTTTCTTCTTATATCAAGCTGTGCATGAGAGTGTGTTTTCGAGGATAGCAGTAGCTAAGAGATCCAAAGAAGCATGGGAAACTCTCAAGATAGCTTATCAGGGTATGGAAAAAGTGAAGACAGCAAAACTTCAATTGCTGAGGAGAGACTTTGAGACTCTCTGCATGAAAGAGTCAGATAACATTGACTCATTCTTCACTCATGTGATTGGAATGGTCACACAAATAAGATCTCATGGAGAGACTCTTGAAGACAAAAGGATTGTTGAAAAACTCTTGAGAAGTTTACCCTCAAGATTCGATGTGATTGTCACCACCATTATTTTATTGTTTGTGATGGAGAAATATTAAATTGATTTAAAAAAAAAAAATCTCATTGTAAAATTTATTATTAAATATTTATGAACGATGATAATTTAAAATGAATGTTTATAAATAATAAGCATTATAA
The DNA here is from genome assembly GCA_034641835.2 of Pinus albicaulis. Taxonomy (NCBI): domain Eukaryota; kingdom Viridiplantae; phylum Streptophyta; class Pinopsida; order Pinales; family Pinaceae; genus Pinus; species Pinus albicaulis. The sequence continues at coordinate 182,795 of JAXQQM020092078.1, read as the reverse complement.
ATTTGGAATTTTATTACTTATTTTCATAATTCTGGAAATCAGTTAAGATGGACCATGGTTTTTTAAATTTGACTATCACTTGCTAAATTTGACATTAATTTGCCGAAAATATCGAAAAAATTGAGACATATTTAGATTTGGTAATTACCATTTTTTGAGAGAGACTTTTGAATCAAAAGGATTTTCCATTGATATTTTTTGTTTGATTATATTTTCCCTAATTTACCTTTCGAACCATTTCTCGCCCTATACAAATATAGACAACCATGCTTTTTTTTTTTTCTGCGATTTCACTTTTAGATATCACCAATTTATAACTGAAGTAGTGCAGCACATCTACCCGTACCATTGTTTTCAACAAATTTTCTCTCAATTACACAATTTCTTTGCAATTTCACTTAATTTTCCTCAAATCTAAATTGATTTTTATTAGGGGGAAAAGTTGTGTCGGTCTATTTACAAAACATACATCCTCCAATTAGTAAACATTTTTTCAAATTTTCACTGTATTACAACAATCTTCCTACTTAGTTCTCTATGAATTTCACTGGAATGTGCAAATATGGTTGGTTCTTTATTGTGTCTAGTAAATTTTGTCATTGGATCCTACACAACTTGCACATTTTGATGGAGTTGTATTATAAGAGCTACTGCAGTAGTTGATTAGTGGATTTACTATGTGATTTCTAATTTTTTCAGATTAGTTGTACATTTACATATTTGACTTAGTTTTCATTGGATGATTTATTTTGTGTTCTAGAACAAATTTGCAAGAGCCATTGAAAGAAATTTTCATATAAGTGGAGGTGTGACACTCACAAATTTCATTAGAACCTAAAACGAAGGGCATAAAAAAATCAAAAACGTCATCAAATTTTCATTTGAAAGGCAGTAAGGATTTCAAATTCCAGGCCTGGTTACCACTACAAAGCATCCCGCGCAGGCTCACCTACCTCCTATGGTCGTGGGGTTTGCAATCAGGGAATCTCTCAGTCTGATTGCACTGCCTGCCTGAAAAACCGCATCTGGAACATTTGCGGCAACGCCATCGGTGTTCGAGTTCAGCTAACTGATTGTTTCATCCGCTACGAGCAGTATAGCTTCTAGTTATATGATCAACGTCTGCTCAACTGCTTCTACTTATATGATCTCATATCTTCTCTCTACGTTTCAATAAAACGTTTCACGGGATTCTCTGAGCAACAAAGAATGCTGTGCTATTCTCATCCGTCGCTATCTAAATCTGATGCTGTGCTATTCTCATCCGTCTCTATCTATAATAAAACTATAGTGCAGTCTTTTATTTTCGGTTCCACTGTAGGTTGCCAATAATCTCATTTTCACGGTGTCCCGGCTTTTGTTTTCAACGTATTTCAAATTCCTAGCGGACATCGAATTATTCACTCACTCAAATCTTGTATGCTACTAAACTTTACATGCGGACAGTGCAACTAATGCAGTTTTCAGTGTCGGTATTCTTAAATTCATGCTATGAAGTTCTTAAACTAGTTATCGAAGTTTTTAATATTTTTATTCATATGCTCTAACCAATCTAATATTTTTTATATTATTATGCATATATTCATTACGTATTAAAATTATTGGTCCACTGAGATACCGATATAATATTAAGAAATTGAAAAATAAAAAACGATTTAGTGTAAATTTATATTTTTAATTAGAATAAAAAGTCAAATACAATTTCTTTTAATAATTTATACCTTTCGTGGAAATTATAAAATTTATCCACATTATCAATTATCTTTTGTGGAATTATGAAAGGGCATGAAATGTTTTGGGATTATATAAAGTATATAATATTATTTTGGTGAAATTAAATTAATATTAAATTTATTTTAATTTTAAAAATACGACATGTTTTTGGGATATTGAAAAATAAATAAATGAAATAAAACTTACAGATATTATATATATATATATAAAAAGAATTTATACAAAAACCGCAGACTAAACTAGATTGTTTGAAAATCATAAGTTTATAGAGATGGACGGTCAATTTCTTTTTCATTATTAATGAGTTTTAATATTATAGAGAAGGATGTTGTTTATTTTATTTTTTTCATTATTGATGATTTTTTATATTATGTGTGGAGGAATCATATATTCAATTACACATTTATGTTATAATAACTTTCAAAAAATAACCATATACATGAAAACAAAAATTAAATATCTATTTTCTATAAAAAAAAAAAATTATTCTTTTTAAAATACCATCATATATCCATTTTAAGTATGAAACATGAGCCTTGACGAATCTTTTCTACTTCTAATAACTTTACAACATATTCATTTTTTTAATTATAGCCGACATTATTTTTTCTATTTAGAAATAATTTTATTTTTTATTTTATTTTAATATGGAATGGAAAAAAGGACAAACTTACACATCCACTTATACTCTGTTGTAGAAACTTACACATCCACTCATACTGGGTTGTAGAATGAGACAATATTTTTTCTATTTAGAAATAATTTTATTTTTTATTTTATTTTAATATGGAATGGACAAACGGACAAACTTACACATCCACTTATACTCTGTTGTAGAAAATTACACACCCACACATACTGGGTTGTAGAATGAGCCTCGGCACTCAATAATGATAAAAAATTTCATCCCCATTTATTGCTTGTAAATTATATATGAAATTTTAAAAAAAATCATTTTTATAATTTAAAAAATCATTAAACTAATTTAATTATATAATTAAGAAGGGTAAAAAATTAATATTATTAAGTCTAACTATAATTAAATTATTTTTATTATTCTTTTCCATTTCATGGATGTGAGATGTATTATAAAATAATTTTGATGTGTATGGGTGTTTAATTGATATGGCTAAGTTAATTCAATGTTTATGAATTATTTATTTAGTTATATGAATTCTTCTTCTTTATTTTGTTGGAAACTGGATTCTTCATCCGTCATTAAAAGTTACATAGATCTTGAATTTCCAAAGGATAACTAAAATGGAGGATATTTTTTAAACTAACAAGCTTCCTGCCAATAACAAATAATCGGAAAATGAATATGATTATCATAACCACTTAGAAGACTCCTTGAGAATTCAATATTTCAAGGCAAAAATGGATGTGATGTTTACATGACTTTCACCTAGTTCACCAATTTTTCATTTTTTTCTTGGATTAATGCCTTATTGCTCTTGGAGGGTAGTTTTTCTCTTCTTTACACATTCAATTCCATCATTTAAAACCCAAAACGAGAGTGTGAAGAACTCGTGAGCAACCACTTTCTTAGAATAGCCTCATGAGCTAGCATGTCCTTCACATATTTTCCATGCCATTATTCCATGATGGAAATGAGTCATATGTCATCCAGATCCATATCTTCTAGTAGGCCTTCAAGTTCAACTTCTTCCAAATGTGACCTTATCATTTCTTGTGGAAATGCATTTTGTTAGTGCTCTTTAAGAGACTTTTTCACACCCTATAAGGGGCTATGGGATTTACCTTCTACTAATCACATGCCTCATTGAATATTGAATTACTCTCACGATTTCTTCGGAGAGTGAGTCTATTTCAAAGATAGGGATCTCATTAGGATTTGAGGTACCCTAGGGACTCGAATTTCTTCTTCTTTGAGGAATTTTCCATGAATAAAATGTCTCATTTTTATAAGGATTGTTTTCAAACTATTTCATTTTATTCATTAGACAACCCCCAATAAGATGCTCATATTCGTCACAGTTTCTGCACGTAAAGTGAAGTTTTTACTAATAATGAGATTGCTTCAAATGTGTGTGTGTGTGTGTGTTGAAGAGACTAGGAGATATTCATGTATACATAAATATTGGTTGGCGAGATACAAGAGATGGACCCGCACCAGGGAAGTAAGAAAATCCTCCTTTTGTAGATTATAATACTCCTTCCATAATCATATAAAGATCCCTGAATTGTTTTAAAAATATGGACCTACTTCAAAAACCCTCGATCTATCTTTTAATGTGGACTAAATGGCTGTAAAAAAAATCTTGGCCCCTAACTCTAGTTCTATTTGACACTACGTGTTGCATTTATTTTAGATCGACCCAATAAAACTCCTTCATAGGGCCATAATAAACTTTCATATCAGAACATTTTCTGACATATATTAGATATATTCTCTAATATTACTAGATTTAACCTCATAGTTTGGATCTTGCATTTCTTTTCACATGAAACACCATAGCTTCTTAGGTTTCCACAATGTACCCAATATATGGTTTACAATGAAACCATAAACCCCACTATGTACAATTTATCTATGAGAAGGATGTCATATATGAAGAGAATCATGGGGAATGCCTATATATATAGACTCATTATGAACTCTCAAAATAATTTGGCTAAAGGAAGGGGTAGATCTCCCTCTTATAGAGCCAAACATACATGGCTATGAAAAATAAATCCTCGAAAACAAATTCATCATATTAATTAATATTATAATAAATAAATCTTTAAATTTTATTTTAAATTTTTTAAATATAAAAAATAATATCATCTAGGTTGCTAAAGGTATCTCATCTAGAGATGTGATTTAAATTATAGTATGAAAGAGATTTTTACTAAAAATAAATAAATAAGATGGTACGTAGATTATAAAATAATAGTTAAAAGTAAAAAGTAATCAAAATAATAAATAAATAGGTTAAATTGAATTTGTTATATTATAAACAATTTATTCTAAAATATTCATAATAATCATATTTCATTACAAAATATAATAATAATAATAATATTTCAAAACTTTGATATGATATTTCAAAACTTTAACTTTAAATGTAAATCATAATATTTAAACATATAATATTTATATATAATATAAATTATATTATTAAAAATTAGTATAAATTTGATTCTATAATTATGTAATAAATCTAGAATTAAAATATATTTATACAATTATAATTGGTCAAATCAATATTATAATTCAAAAAGTATTTAACTAATTATTAATCCCACCAATATGACTAATTCTTTTATTTTTATTTTGTTTCCTTTAGTGTTCTTGATATTTCCATGTTATTTTCTTTTAGAGAAATAAAATTAAAGATTCTATTTTTTAAAATTGTTGCATAACATATTACCTTAATATGTTTGTAATTGTTTTTGCTTGGAAAGAATTACACATTTATGTTATAATAAATTTCAAAAAATAACCATATACATGAAAACAAAAATTAAATATCTATTTTCCACAAAAAAATTATTTTATTCTTTTTAAAATACCATCATATATCCATTTTAAGTATGAAACACGAGCCTTGACGAATCCTTTCTACTTCTAATAACTTTACAACATATTCATTTTTTTAATTATAGCCGACATTATTTTTTCTATTTAGAAATAATTTTATTTTTTATTTTATTTTAATATGGAATGGAAAAAAGGACAAACTTACACATCCACTTATACTCTGTTGTAGAAACTTACACATCCACTCATACTGGGTTGTAGAATGAGACAATATTTTTTCTATTTAGAAATAATTTTATTTTTTATTTTATTTTAATATGGAATGGACAAACGGACAAACTTACACATACTCTGTTGTAGAAAACTACACACCCACACATACTGGGTTGTAGAATGAGCCTCGGGAGTCAATAATGATAAAAAATTTCATCCCCATTTATTGCTTGTAAATTATATATGAAATTTAAAAAAAAATCATTTTTATAATTTAAAAAATCATAAAACTAATTTAATTATATAATTAAAAAGGGTAAAAAATTAATATTATTAAGTCTAATTATAATTAAATTATTTTTATTATTCTTTTCCATTTCATGGATGTGAGATGTATTATAAAATAATTTTGATGTGTATGGGTGTTTAATTGATATGGCTAAGTTAATTCAATGTTTATGAATTATTTATTTAGTTATATGAATTCTTCTTCTTTATTTTGTTGGAAACTAGATTCTTCATCCGTCATTAAAAGTTACATAAATCTTGAATTTCCAAAGGATAACTAAAATGGAGGATATTTTTTAAACTAACAAGCTTCCTACCAATAACAAATAATCGGAAAATGAATATGATTATCATAACCACTTAGAAGACTCCTTCAGAATTCAATATTTCAAGGCAAAAATGGATGTGATGTTTACATGACTTTCACCTAGTTCACTAATTTTTCATTGTTTTCTTGGATTAGTGCCTTATTTCTCTTGGAGGGTAGTTTTTCTCTTATTTACACTCATAATTCCATCATTTAAAACCCAATATGAGAGTGTGAGGAACTTGTGAACAACCACTTTATTAGAATAGCCTCATGAGCTAGCATGTCCTTCACATATTTTCCATGCCATTATTCCATGATGGAAATGAGTCATATGTCATCCAGATCCATATCTTCTAGTAGGCCTTCAAGTTCAACTTCTTCCAAATGTGACCTTATCATTTCTTGTGGAAATGCATTTTGATAGTGCTCTTTTAAGAGACTTTTTCACACTCTATAAGGGGCTATGGGATTTACCTTCTACTAATCACATGCCTCATTGAATATTGAATTACTCTCAGGATTGCTTTGGAGAGTGAGTCTATTTCAAAGATAGGGATCTCATTAATATTTGAGGTACCCTTGGGACTCGAATTTCTTCTTCTTTGAGGAATTTTCCATGAATCAAATGTCTCATTTTGAGAAGGATTGTTTTCAAACTATTTCATTTTATTCATTAGAAAACCCCCAATAAGATGCTCATATTCGTCACAGTTTCTGCATGTAAAGTGAAACTTTTACTAATATAGAGATTTCAAATATGTGTGTGTGTGTGTGTGTTGAAGAGACAAGGAGATATTCATGTATACACAAATATTGGTTGGCGAGATACAAGAGATGGACCCGCACCAGGGAAGCAAGAGAATCCTCCTTTTGTAGATTATAATACTCCTTCCATAATCATATAAAGATCCCTGAATTGTTTTAAAAATATGGACCTACTTCAAAAACCCTTGATCTATCTTTTAATGTGGACTAAATGACTGTAAAAAAAATCTTGGCCCCTAACTCTAGTTCTATTTGACACTACGTGTTGCATTTATTTTAGATCGACCCAATAAAACTCCTTCATAGGGCCATAATAAACTTTCATATCAGAACATTTTCTGACATATATTAGATATATTCTCTAATATTACCAGATTTAACCTCATAGTTTGGATCTTGCATTTCTTTTCACATGAAACACCATAGCTTCTTAGGTTTCCACAATGTACCCAATATATGGTTTACAATGAAACCATAAACCCCACTATGTACAATTTATCTATGAGAAGGATGTCATATATGAAGAGAATCATGGGGAATGCCTATATATATAGACTCATTATGAACTCTCTAAATAATTTGGCTAAAGGAAGGGGTAGATCTCCCTCTTGTAGAGCCAAGCATACATGGCTATGAAAAATAAATCCTCGAAAACAAATTCATCATATTAATTAATATTATAATAAATAAATCTTTAAATTTTATTTTAAATTTTTTAAATATAAAAAATAATATCATCTAGGTTGCTAAAGGTATCTCTTCTAGAGAGGTGATTTAAATTCTAGTATGAAAGAGATTTTTACTAAAAATAAATAAATAAGATGCTACGTAGATTATAAAATAATAGTTAAAAGTAAAAAGTAATCAAAATAATAAATAAATAGGTTAAATTGAATTTATTATATTATAAACAATTTATTCTAAAATATTCATAATAATCATATTTCATTAAAAAATATAATAATAATAATAATATTTCAAAACTTTGATATGATATTTCAAAACTTTAACTTTAAATGTAAATCATAATATTTAAACATGTAATATTTATATATAATATAAATTATATTATTAAAAATTAGTATAAATTTGATTATATAATTATGTAATAAATCTAAAATTAAAATATATTTATACAATTAGAATTGGTCAAATCAATATTATAATTCAAAAAGTATTTAACTAATTATTAATCCCACCAATATGACTAATTCTTTTTCTTTTTTTTGTTTCCTTTAGTGTTCTTGATATTTCCATGTTATTTTCTTTTAGAGAAATAAAATTAAAGATCCTATTTTTTAAAATTGTTGCATAACATATTACTTTAATATGTTTGTAATTGTTTTTGCTTTGTTTGTTAGGTGATGTGAGTTCTATGATGGGTGGGATGCATGATCTATGCCTTGAGTAGATGCAACCTAGGGGAATTTAAGCTATCAAAATATCTTGAGCATCACACCGAGCTTGGGAAACACCAACCCTTAGCATGAATGGTTTTTTGCCGATGGAATTTCAAAATAATTACCTCTTCACCATGGAGTTTCTTAAAATAAGACATTGTCATCGTATATTCTACGACTCTTGGGAAATATGCTTGTAATTTTATTATGCTTAAAAAATAAGGGTTATGCTATTTAGGATTTAAATTTTTGAGAAATACATATTAGCCTTGTTTTTTTATCGAAAAATTTCTATTAAGTTATAAAATAAGTACATTATATAGTCTGATTTGTTCATGCTCTCCCCGCTTCACACCGACTAGATTTTTTTAGCTAGGAGAGCAATACAAAAACAAAGAAGATATTTCCCTGTTTCAAAGTATCTACATAGAAGAAAAGGCCTTACTTTCCAGAAAACATAAAGCACCAAGAAAGAACTAGTTGGCGGCATTTACAAAGGAGGATGCAGTTCGTAACTGGCACCATGGACGTATTGGTGACCAAATCCTTCATGCACATGGAATTTAACATGCGCCATACAAGCTTCTATTTCATCCAACTGCTTGTTAGTTCTTTGCCGGCTCTGGCAAACTGAGGCGAGATGCTCCAATAATTCCCCTTGGATGAACTGAATATCATTAATATATGCAAGTATTTCATTATAGTCATCATACCTCTGCTCTCAAAGAATTCCCAAATAGCCACCATGTCCCGCAATTTCTCTGCAATCTATGTAAGGGAAGGCGCCTGCTCCATCACGCCAATTGACAACTATCGGTTGTGGGAAACCTCACCCTCTTAATAAAATCTACCCTCCCCCTCATTAGATCTCTCCCCATCTATACCTTTGCGGCCACTACCACGCCGAGCATGAGCCCACTACGGGTTCATCCCTACACTAAACATGCAACACTAACTCTACCAAGAGCCCAACATAGCTAATCCACACCCTCCCAACAAACTAGCACAATTCCAGCACTTTGGAGGTTGCGTAGCCCCCCACCATTCACAATGGTTGGGACTGTTATGATCCTCGCCCTATGAAAAAAACAAAATATATTTCCAATTGGGATAACACAGGTCCCCCCTACGATACTAATTTTTCACAAGAAATAATCCAAAAATTTGCAAAAAAACAATACTCCATAAACTCTAATAGTACAGAATCAAAAGGACCCACGTGTAACCACCCTCCCCAACACCCAAGACAAGTCACGAGAATAAAAATAAAAAAACTCAAGGCCTCCCCTGGATTCCATCCAAGCTAATGATAGAACAAAAACCAAGCTTTGATCACTAAATGTTGACCAAATACAAATGGAAAGAGATAATGAAAAAAAATGCTTACCTAAATTCTGACTCGATTACAGAACCTTTGAAATTTGACTAGCAACACACTTGTGTTTCTCAAATAATGGGCACAGAGTTGACTCATGTCACCTTGCGGCCTTCACTGTCCATTGTCTCAATTGGCTAAGTCTCCCCTCCCCCAAATAACTACGTAATGGTTTCGAGGAGACTCTCCACAAAAAATTGAATTACCCCTGATATCCCTATACTCATTTCCACGCTCACCAACTTTGCCATCATTCCCACTACTCTGAAAAATATACCTAGCATCGCTTTGAGAAGGCTCATTGTGCTGCCTCTTTCCAACACCCACTTGCTATGCTCCAACCACATTATAACCGTTGCATGTGGAAGAAGTAATAATCTATGTCCTTAGATAATTTTTGGAACTCACCCATATTGAAGATTTTTTAATTATTTTTTATAGTTTTTTTTACTTGTTTTATAATGATTTTTTTTTTTTTTTTTTAAATATTTTTAATGTTTGTCCTTTTACTTTCTTTTAGAATTTTCTATTTTAATGTTATTATTGTAATTATTTTAAATATTTTTTATTTTTTATGTTTTTAATTTTTTTTAATTTTTTTTAATTTAATTGAAACTTTTTTTTAATGTTTTTTTTATTAGTTTTTAATTTTCAAATTCTATGTTCTACATTTTATTTTTTGTTTGTTATTTTCACTTAAAGTTTTATATGAAAATTTTTGCGGGGAATAAAATTTCAAATCTCATTATTTTGTTTTTGTCTCATGTTGTGTGTGATACTCCATCAGCCTTGACCTGTGGCTTGAGTAGTTGCGACCCAGGGGCTTATAATCCGTCAAACTCACCAAGCGATCGCAACCGACCTTGGCCGCACCAGCCCTTTTACTGACTAGAGTTTATAGCATGTCTCGTCCCCCTAGCACAGGGCACAACCACCCCCCAGTGAGGTTTGATCCTGGGTCACTTTGCTGACGAGGTCCATCCTCAACCATTTGTGCTAGTGGGACTTGACCAAATCTCATTATTATTTTAGATTAAATTCATAAAAAAATCGTAAAATTTTCTATTTTTTCAACTTTTTGTTTTTCAGTTTTCATAAAATATTCTATTTTGGATGTCATGTATAGTGAAAAGGTCCCAAAATATGTATTTTTTTAATTATACCTATATGAAAAAAGCATATTTTTGTCTAGTGCTTAAAATTATTAGTTTTGGTGACAATTATTTTATGTGTATTGAAGTATTAATTACGGATATATAAATATATAAAAAAATCCTAACCTCAAACTATTACTTTTTTTTTAACTTTGCAAAAAAAAAAAAAAAATCTCATTATAAGAAAATATTTACAATGAAAAAAAAAGAGCAAGTTTAGAAAACCATTAAAAGGCAGACACCATAGGATAAAAAACAAGAAAAGGAATAAGGCAACTTGAAAAATAGTTAAATAATCAACATTAAAAAAAAAAGAGTGCATACTTAGGACAAAAGAAATTTTAAAGGAAAATAAACCTAAGCTGAACAACGATAGTGACAGGTTTTTATCATTGTGATCAAATTTACTAAATTTCCTAGTTTAAGTGTCATCCAAAATTACCAAATTTTCATTAATGATGAACAATATTCCTTAACAACTCTCCAAAATCTAGGTTTATATCTTCCTATCACTATATCTAGGTAGCCCTATACACTCATTCTATTGTTTGCCATTTCCCATAAAGCATCCATAGCCTTTAAAAAATTCAACCCAATATTACAAACCTTCATTTGTTACAAGTTAGTGTCCATTTTCCCACTCATGGAGAGGTATACATACCTAGACTAGTAACATGTCTTATGTTAGCTTTTCTTCTTCTTCTTTGCTTTTTTAATTTTTTCTTTTATGAATAATCGAAGAATGAACTATTTGTGGAACTAGGATCGTAGCTTGCAAGATGGAATCAATTAGTGGAGGAACGAATCAAGAACTTACACTTTTGATCTTACCCACTCTAAAAGAGTAAAACATTCATAAGTTTCCATTCATAATTTAATTCATTATTTTTAGTTTGCCAAAATTTACTTAATATAGCTACATTTAATAATATTAGTTACCCACATTGAAAAATAATGTATTTCTAAAAATCACACATAAAAGAAACTATGCAGTTATTGTCTCTCCTACTCATTCTCATTATGAACTCACCTTAATTATTAGATTCAAACAAATAATATTTATCTTTGAAAATTGAATGTTATATTTCTCATGTCGAAAACCTTAGCACTCCCCCACGGAATCACAACACCTAATATTACTTAACTGAAAATATGCATAAAAAAAAAGAACTAACAAAAAAGTTAAAAATAAAATGACCAATGGTATAAGAAACTCTTAAAAAAATTCAAGGTAAAGTATGTACGAAGGAATCGTATTCACCATCTACCTTGTCTAATCATTTCTTGCCATCCCTAATTTTAGTAACCCTTCATTTAGGCCCATGCCATATGTTCTAAGACATAATATGCTACCATTTTTCATTATTATCTTTGTATGCCTTAAAAAAAAATCACTTTTGTTAAATGTGTTATAACTAACTTCATTTTTATCATACTAACACTTGGATATTTTTTTGTATATGTTGCGCACTTCTACTTTGTTTTCTTCACAACTCACCTCAAATATAAAGAGTGTATCAATTAATTGGTATATGGTAGTGTTGTCGTTGCAACTAACACCCTCCAAAATTTTGCTTACATAAGAATTTTGGTGCCTAGTGAGGGTTTTGTGATCTATTGTTCCATAGACACTTCGTGATCGCTTAATGTTTTGTGAAGTGTTAAGTCTTGTTCTAAGTGTCAAAGTCAATTGATGACACATGCTAAGTTCTTGATGTCTTCAAAAGCACACTTCTTTTCATGAAACCTTAGATAGACATTGCACAATTCTTGAAAACAGTGCTTGCAGAATGCCTAGTATAGTAGACTGTGTAACCTATGTGGACAGTCGGTGTGGATTCTCCATTGATAGTATTCCTCTCACTTTGGTTGCAATTGTATTACTCTTCCACTGAATTTTCCCAACTATCACTATTGCGCACATTTAAATTTGCAAGTATGGCTTTTACATTCGTGACTATTCTTTTGCTTGCATTTACTTTAAAAAGTGTCTCTTTCATGTTATATTTGCTCTGTCATGGGTCGCTTTCACTTTCTTTAGCTTTTTCAAGTGTTATTTGCACTTTTTCTCTTACTTTCACAAGTGTTTTCTTGTAGTCATGGCAGTGTCGCATTAAATCAAAGGGACTCATTTGTACCGTCTTGAAAGTTAGCTCTAATGCATTCTCATGCACTACTTTGTTCTATCCATAAAAGAATATTCATTAGACACATTGCCAAACTCTTAAACATTATTTCACGAATATCATCACTTATGTCACAGTGTATCTTAAATGTAGCACTAGGAAGTAAGCATTGTACTATTGTCATTGCAACCACTTAATTTTTTAATAATTCTAAAGATAAGACGCTATTCTCTTTTAAGTATTTTACTTATCTTTACTATCTTGTTTTAAGTATTCTACTTATCTTTACTAAGAGGGTGTTATGAGAATGTGATTTAATGACTCACACTTGAGGGAGCTTGGTCTTCTGGAACGAGGATGGGATGGTTGTCTTAATCTCTCTTATACTCTAAGTCCCAATGAATGACTTAATTTTTTAATAATTCTGTAAATCTTATTTACCACTTAATTTTTTTAATAATTCTTAAAGCCTATTTAAAAATAGGGCGGCTATCCACAAATTAGCTTTATTAAATAGCGTGTCACACCCTCTTTAATTTTTCTGCCTATCTTGCTTGACTCACACGGTGTTAGAGCTTATTCGTTCCTCTACTGGAAAGAGGACAGTGTGATCGTAGTGTGTGACCCACATGTCCAGTAATGAGTCAGGGCAGGCGGCTAGAATGAGTCGTGAATTTGGGACCCATCCACACACACTCAAGTTATCCATAATCCTACCCTTCCCCGCAAACTAGAGCCCTTTAAATGGAGGCTGCCTCGACACATTGATAAGCATGCGCAAGAGAATTTCCCATTTCACATTATTGGAGTTGTTATTATTATTCCACGCAGCATTTCATTTCCTATTTCGCATCGCATTGTACAGGTAGAGGTTATATAGATATATACCATTCGAGGCAGCAATAGCCATAATGGTAGTAGCCCTGGTGGTGGACAGTGTTGTAGGCATGCCCAACACAAACCTTGTATCGTCTGCCTGTAACACGCAGAAGATCCCAAGCAGAAGTCCCTTTTATAGTACTCTTGGATCCCTGCTCGTAGATCTAGAGGGAAACACTGCCTTCAGCGGTTACGACTACAAAGCATCCCGCGCACGCTCACCTACCGCTTATGGGCGTGGGGTTTGCAATCAGGGAATCTCTCAGTCTGATTACACCACCTGCCTGAAAAACCTAGGTGGCCGCATCTGGAACATTTGCGGCAATGCCATCGATGCTCAAGTTCAGCTAACTGACATTTTCATCTGCTACAAGCAGTACAGCTTTTAGTTATATGACCAACGACTGCTCAACTGCTTCTACTTATTTCTTCTCTCTATATGAAACGTCTCACACGATTCACTGAGCCAGACAGAATCTAATGTTGATGCTGTGATATTCTCATCCATCGACTTCATTCTATATTCTGTTCTACTGTCGGTGCTAGTAATCTCATTTGCATGGTGTCACGACTTTTGTTTTCAACGTATTAAAAAGTCGTAGTTGAAACTATGTACCATGAACCGTTCCGCTCACATCGAATTATTCACTCACTCAAATCTTATATGTCACTAAGGTATAGTGCAACTCCTATATATGAAGCTTCTTAACCTAATTAACAAAGTTTTTAATATTTGTATTCATATGCTCTAACCAATGTAATTTTCTTTTAGTATTATGCATATATTCATTACTTATTAAAATTATTGTTCGAGTGAGATATAGATATAATATTAACAAATTGAAAAATTAAAAAGGATTTAATGTAAATTGATAAATTTAATTAGAAAAAAAAGTCAATATAATTTCTTTTAATAATTTATATAATTATATATTTTTTGAAATTAAAAAAATTATCCATATTGTAATTTTGAGGAGAAAATGGATGGAACAACAAAATTTGGTCTAATTATTGATCTGCAATTCATGTTAAGTTTTTGAAATCTCCACTTTTAATGTTAATCTAAAAAAACATGATTTTTTGCTTAAACTGCAACTTTTATGGACATAGTAACGTAGTCATAGCAGTAAGTAGAAGGAAAAAACAATATCAGTATTGGATGGCGTTTAACTCTCTTGTATAGCAACTTTCTTATTCATAATTAGAAAATAAAAAGACTCTACGAAATTTACTAAAAAAAAACATGGATGATGATGAATTATTATTATTATTATTATGCTACTGCAAATCTAAGAATATATTTGTTAGATTGAGGCTACCATATGCATCAGTATCTTGTATAGCAACTTGTTTTTTTGATAATTAGAAAATACAAAGACTCTACAATTTTAATTTTTTTTAAAAACATGAATGAAGATGAATTATTATTATTATTATGCTACAAATCTAAGAATATATTTGTTGGTATCTTCCTAATCTTATATTTTAAAAATATAATTTAGAATAAGCTTTTAGAATGAAACCTGACAAATATCTTAATTTTAGATTAGATCGAAATATATTTGTTGGTATCTCGGTAATTTTATATTTTAAAAATATAATTTATGATAAGCTTTTAGAATGAAAGCTGATAAATATTGTAATTTTAGATTAGATCCACTCTCTGTGTCAATATCTTCTCATTGCACCTCAAAATCTAGATGCCTAAACCGTTAATTTTAAAGAAAATGGAAATGCAAAATCTCTAGTTCAGTTTTATGGAAAATTATTCAGTGGGGTTCGTGCAATGAATCAATTAACCATTTATTTGTTATTGGTGAAACGACTTCCATTCACAATGAATATGAACATGATAAAAATAGCTTCTCCCCATCGATACCATAGAGTTTGATTGGCCATAAAGATTAATAATTTGATGAGCCATGAAGATTAATAACACATTTGCAACAATGCCATTGATGCTCGAGTTAAGGTAACTGATTGTTTCATCTACTACGAGTGACACAAATTTTAGTTATATCAATGTCCACTCACCTACAATCCAGTGCACTGCCCAAAACGCATCTCCCTCATATCTATATATATGTTTGTTCGTTTCAAAAACACCTCACGCTATTCCCTAGCAACTGATCAACCACTTTCTACTTTATAAATCCTTCATATAATATAAATAAAACACAGTGCAGCAATATGAAGTTCAGTTAGATGTCTGCCCCTCTAGCAAATAATACGAAGGTTGTGTCCATCCATAATTAGTAAGAAATAATATGAGCAATTGATCACCCACTTTTTACTTTATAAATCCTTCATATAATATAAATAAAACATGGTGCAACGATATGAAGTTGAGTTAGATGTCTCCCCCTCTAGAAAATAATATGAAAGTTGTGTCGATCCCTTATTAGAAATAAATAAGCGGACTAGCATAAGTAGAATATTAGAATCCTATTCTATTTCATTATTATAAAGAAAAAAAAATTGAAAAACTTTGTCTCCTTTCTTATTAGTAGTTCCTCTCTACGTTATTAGAATAAAGCTATTCTTACTTTTTGATCCTCTTTCTCACTATACCAAAAAGAGAAAGTAGGAAAATCCATATAGTATATAACTGCCATATCTTCAATTTAGGTGACCCTGTAAATAACTGTTGCTTATTTCACAATTCTTTTTATGACTCTAATCAAATACATCTATCTATGTCTCATGGATTCGGCAAGGGGAATATGCCCTATTGACAAATACATAGGCTCCTTCTATGCCCAGTGCATGTTTCTAAGAAATGTTGACCCATGCGTGGTTTAAATACCCCAAATGATAGGTTCCCTAGTCCATATTTGAGAAAGTCCTAGCATGTAAGGCAAGGAAATATATCCAGTGGATGTTGATTTTTATATGGATTCAATATTTCCATTTCCTCTAATTTGAGGTTTTGATTGTGATAACCTTAGTTTTGATTCAGTTGGATGGGAAATCATGGGGAAATCAACAATATTTTTTCTATAATTAAATAATATTTTTGGAAGCCCTAAAATTGCATGTTGTTCCCCCTTCAACTGCAAGAGATAAGGCCTGCATCAACTTTATAGAATTAGTTGCCAAGAAACATGTGGGTTCGGCTAGGGCATGCAGTGAATGGCTTCATTTTCTTTATGACATAAGGAATTGGAAGTGAAGGGTTAGGGCATGCAGTGAATGGCTTCATGTTCTTTATGACATGGGGAATTGGAAGTGAAGGGCTAGGGCATGCAGTGAATGGCTTCATGTTCTTTATGACATGGGTAATTGGAAGTGAAGGTTGTGACGAGGTGAATTTATTTTTATTTTTGTGTGATAATTATTATTGTGTTATAAAAAATATGGGAATATATTATTTGGTATCATGGTATTATATATATATATATATATATATATATATATATATATATATTCATGTATACACAATTCCGTTCATATGAAGTGTACCAATACCATGAAAAAAATTTCGATGAAATTTTTGATCCCTTCAAGGCTTTCCTCCTCCCAATATTGGTTGAAAAAATACAAGAGATGGACCCACACCAGTGACACAAGAAAATCCTCCTTTTGTAGATTATAATACTCCTTCCTTAATCACATAAAGAGCCCTGAATTGTTTTAAAAATTTTGACCTACTTCAAAAACCCTCGATCTATATTTTAATGTGGACTAAATGACTGTGAAAAAAAACTTGGCCCCTAACTCTAGGTCTATTTGACACTACGTGTTGCATTTATTTTAGATCAACCTAATAAAACTCCCTCATAGGGCCATAATAAACTTTCATATTAGAATATTATCCTACATATATTAGATATATTCTCTAATCTTACTAGATTTAACCTCATAGTTTGGATCTTGCATTTCCTTTCACATGAAACACCATAGCTTCTTAGGTTTCCACAATGTATCCAACATATGGCTTACAACGAAATCATAAACCCCACTATGTCCAATTTATCTATGAGAAGGATGTCATATATGGAAGAGAGTCATGGGGAATACCTATAGATCTAGACTCATTATGAACTCTTGAAATAATTTGGCTAAAGGAAGGGGTAGATCTCCCTCTTGTGATTATTAGAAAATACGGTAGCACCTCCATTTCCAATTTTGTTTTTCTAATTAAATGTTATTATTATGGTTAAACTATAATTCGTTCATTAAAACCATACTTGTCACTCCCAATTTTCTTTGCCACTATGTAATGTCCTTATTATGTTGCATCAGTGTCATCTTCAGACTAATTACTTTTTAAAGTACCTCTTCTCCCACTTATTTTGTGTGATAGGTGGCATATTAATAAATCTCCCATTTTTTTTTTCACTTATGAAAATACTATTCCCGTTTGACTTTTAACTACGACCTTCATTTCTCCCATTGATAATGGTATTACCATACCCTCCACATATATGTACTTGAATACACCTACCAATTTTACTTAACACATATAAGTTTAAACTCACCTTAATATATGGTAATATTATTTATTTGACATTTACAAATCATTCTCTTTAACCATTACCATTTATTTCATCTTAACCTAAAATTATAACTATGACATCCATGTATGGAATTAAGATGAACTTTAAACCACTTTAAACTAATTGTCACATAGGTTTAAAACTTTAAAATTTTTCGATTGTCACATAAGTTTAAAACTTTAAAATTTTTCGACCACATAACATTCTATTATCTATATGTGTACTTATTCATACGAACTTCTCACCTACACATTTACCCTCCTAACTTTATTGAATATATCTACTATCGTGGAGTTCAACCCTCCATGTGGCATAACTATGTTTTATTACTCACCACGAACTTTCACAACATACCCCCAGGGTTTTCAACTTAGTATTCAAGAAACCCTAACCATAAATACATGAGTCAGACATTATGGTGAATTGGATTTTTCGAGCTAAAGCCATTTATTTTATTTAATGTGCTAGTATTGAATTCGTATGCGTTGGTTTCTAGTTCACTGCACATTTTATACATTAGGTTATATTTATTCCAACGTACCTGTCACATGGGTCTCTGACGAAACCCATTGAGCCACGGGAAGGTCATCGTAACCCTGGTCTTGGACACATGTATGCTCCAGATCTATTCCCGAATAGGTTTTGTTGGTTCCATAAATAATCCCGACTTGGGATATGGCTCATTTTCGATTGTTTCTTCTGGCGAATGCTTCCACGCTACAATTTTTTTAACTCAATCTCTCCAGTTTTACTTTTGCACTCGTATGGTTTAGTATTGGGATTGAATGGCGCTGGTGTAAAAATAGTTTCAACATTACCGTTCATGGCCTCTTTCTTCGTTGAACCAGGTAATTATCTTCATCTTAACATTCTGGGCTAAGTTTTAAATTTGTTCTCTTTTTTCGTTAATATGTAAAAGTTACATCTATATACAAATCATTAGGTGGCATCAACTTGTGCAGAGGGAAACCAAGTCCGTTGGCCACTTAACAACGTGATATGCCATCGAGTAGAAAAAATTAATAAGTCTATCTAACCAAGCTATATAAGTTTGATTTTATTTAAATTGCCTATATTCTAAGTATCTGAGCACATTACTATTAAAATATTTAAAATTAAAATTTATCTGTATAGATAAAAATAGAAGCTACGAGCCCAACTATATACTGCTTAGCACCATCAATAGAGACTAATTCCACCAGAGCCTGGTCTTTTGCAGAATAACCCAAAATCTTTGTATGTGGGAGAATAAGAGGGAGATGTTCTTATATGCCCCGAAGCTTTCCATCCTTCTTTTGCAGCTAGAACTGAAGCTTATGAAATTCCTTCTTGTAGTCAGGAAAATTTTGCGCTAATGGTGCGATACCCAGAGAAATTTCTTCTAGGGCTTTCACCAGGATAATATTCGTCGACCAGTACAAGAACAAGGTTTGGTTGAATTGTTTGGTTCAGCCTCAGGAGTGCCCAAGATCGGGCACCAAAATGCGCAATTCCTTCACGTCAATTTCCATTGAGTTTTCATGTCTGTTCAGGTCTTCTTCCCAATCTTCCATCAACTCTCTTATTTCCTCAAATGTCCATTCTTGATAAGTTGTAGGCACATCATTTATGATGCTAGAGACTTTCTTGCAGCCCAGAGTTCTTCCCCTAAAGGAGTTGGGTTGATAGGCTGTCAGAGACCCCCTGGTCATTTTTCCTCAGCCACTTGAATTTGGGCCACCTCTGCCCTTCGTTACCAATTTCCAAGCCATTGACTTATACCTACACGTTTTGGGAGGATCTGGAATGAGACTAATAGCTCGCGTAGGTGGTAGCACAAGCCTAGAAGGGACAATGTGCATTTCTGAACAAGGAATGGCACAATGTGCACTTATGAACAAGGAAGTTGTCCTGATCAAGGATTAAGAGTGCACCATGCACTCCTATCCTTAATGCGTGACTTGTGTAACCAGAATTTGTTTCAGTCTAGAATATAGAACAAGAGGTGTACACAATGAGTTTAGAGATGAATAAAGTGTGACAGATACTAACTTATCAAAAAGACTTAGAAAGACTTGTATAATGAGAAATAAACATCAAAATGCCAGTTTACAAACACTCCCCAAGTACAATAAACAAAGTGTCTGTGACTGCGAACAAAATGTGTCGTTTTATGAAAACAAATATATGTCAACCATGGAGTGCACTAAATAAGTTATCAACATTGTGAAAACACTTAAGAGCAATCAAAACACTTGAAACAAATGAAACAACTTGAAACGAAACATGTCGACCAAAGCGACACTTAATATGATAGATGAGTAGGCTCCAAAATTTGAATGTGGGAAACTTTTGGAGGCTGTTGTAGCAGGGGACAAGAAGCACTGATACCATATGTAACATACTTGAATTCATACAACAACAAAAAAAAAAATTACTATAGTACCATTATAACTATACTTATCTTCATTTTAGTTGATACATGCAGTCTAGTACCAGTCTAGTACTTCACTCTTTGTATGAATCTTAGTTAGATATTTGTGCTATACGTCCTGATTAAATATTAAGAGTGCGCCATGTGCTCCTATCCTTAATGCGTGACTTGTGTAACCAAAATTTGTTTACGTCTGGAAGATAGAACAAAGGTGTACACAATGAGTTTAGAGGTGAAATAAGGTGTACACAATGAGTTGAGTTTAGATTCAAACAAATAATATTTATCTTTGAAAATTGAATGTTATATTTCTCATGTCGAAAACCTTAGCACTCCCTCACGGAATCACAACACCTAATATTACTTAACTGAAAATATGCATAAAAAAAAAAGAACTAACAAAAAAGTCAAAAACAAAATGACCAATGGTATAAGAAGCTCTTAAAAAAATTCAAGGTAAAGTATGTACGAAGGAATCGTATTCACCATCTACCTTGTCTAATCATTTCTTGCCATCCCTAATTTTAGTAACCCTTCATTTAGGCCCATGCCATATGTTCTAAGACATAATATGCTACCATTTTTCATTATTATCATTGTATGCCTTAAAAAAAAATCACTTTTGTTAAATGTGTTATAACTAACTTCATTTTTATCATACTAACACTTGGATATTTTTTTGTATATGTTGCGCACTTCTACCTTGTTTTCTTCACAGCTCACCTCAAATATAAAGAGTGTATCAATTAATTGGTATATGGTAGTGTTGTCGTTGCAACTAACACCCTCCAAAATTTTTCTTACATAAGAATTTTGGTGCCTAGTGAGCGTTTTGTGATCTATTGTTCCATAGACACTTCGTGATCGCTTAATGTTTTGTGAAGTGTTAAGTCTTGTTCTAAGCGTCAAAGTCAATTGATCACACATGCTAAGTTCCTGATGTCTTCAAAAGCACACTTATTTTCATGAAACCTTAGATAGACATTGCACAATTCTTGAAAATAGTGCTTGCAGAATGCCTAGTATAGTAGACTGTGTAACCTATGTGGACAGTCGGTGTGGATTCTCCATTGATAATATTCCTCTCTCTTTGGTTGCAATTGTATTACTCTTCCACTGAATTTTCCCAACTATCACTATTGCGCACATTTAAATTTGCAAGTATGGCTTTTACATTCGTGACTATTCTTTTGCTTGCATTTACTTTAAAAAGTGTCTCTTTCATGTTATATTTGCTCTTTCATGGGTCGCTTTCACTTTCTTTAGCTTTTGCAAGTGTTATTTGCACTTTTTCTCTTACTTTCGCAAGTGTTTTCTTGTGGTCATGGCAGTGTCGCATTAAATCAAAGGGACTCATTTGTACCGTCTTGAAAGTTAGCTCTAATGCATTCTCATGCACTACTTTGTTCTATCCATAAAAGAATATTCATTAGACACATTGCCAAACTCTTAAACATTGTTTCACGAATATCATCACTTATGTCACAGTGTATCTTAAGTGTAGCACTAGGAAGTAAGCATTGTACTATTGTCATTGCAACCACTTAATTTTTTAATAATTCTAAAGATAAGACGCTATTCTCTTTTAAGTATTTTACTTATCTTTACTATCTTGTTTTAAGTATTCTACTTATCTTTAATAAGAGGGTGTTATGAGAATGTGATTTAATGACTCACACTTGAGGGAGCTTGGTCTTCTGGAATGAGGAAGGGGTGGTTGTCTTAATCTCCCCTATACTCTAAGTCCCAATGAACGACTTAATTTTTTAATAATTCTGTAAAGCTTATTTACCACTTAATTTTTTTAATAATTCTTAAAGCCTATTTAAAAGTAGGGCGACTATCCACAAATTAGCTTTATTAAATAGCGTGTCACACCCTATTTAATTTTTCTGCCTATCTTGCTTGACTCACACGGTGTTATGAGGGAGCTTATTCGTTCGTCTACTGGAAAGAGGACAGTGTGATCGTAGTGTGTGACCCACATGTCCAGTAATGAGTCAGGGCAGGCGGCTAGAATGACTCATGAATTTGGGACCCATCCACACACACTCAAGTTATCCATAATCCTACCCTTCCCCGCAAAATAGAGCCCTTTAAATGGAGGCTGCCTCGACACATTGATAAGCATGCGCAAGAGAATTTCCCATTTCACATTATTGGAGTTGTTATTATTATTCCACGCAGCATTTCATTTCCCATTTCCCATCGCATTGTACAGGTAGAGGTTATATAGATATATACCATTCGAGGCAGCAATAGCCATAATGGTAGTAGCCATGGTGGTGGGTAGTGTTGTAAGCATAACCAACACAAACTTTGTATCGTCTCCGTGTAACACGCAGAAGATCCCAAGCAGAAGTCCCTTTTATAGTACTCTTGGATCCCTACTCGTAGATCTAGAGGGAAACACTGCCTTCAGCGGTTACGACTACAAAGCATCGCACGCACGCTCACCTATCGCTTATGGGCGTGGGGTTTTCAATCAGGGAATCTCTCAGTCTGATTACACCACCTGCCTGAAAAACCTGGGTGGCTGCATCTGGAAAATTTACGGCAATGCCATCGGTGCTCAAGTTCAGCTAACTGACATTTTCATCTGCTACGAGCAGTACAGTTTTTAGTTATATGACCAACGACTGCTCAACTGCTTCTACTTATTTCTTCTCTCTATATGAAACGTCTCACACGATTCACTGAGCCAGACAGAATCTAATGTTGATGCTGTGATATTGTCATCCATCGACTTCGTTCTATATTCTGTTCTACTGTCGGTGCCAGTAATCTCATTTGCATGGTGTCACGACTTTTGTTTTCAACGTATTAAAAAGTCGTAGCTGAAACTATGTACCATGAACCGTTCCGCTCACATCGAATTATTCACTCACTCAAATCTTATATGCCACTAAGCTATAGTGCAACTCCTATATATGAAGCTTCTTAACCTAATTAACAAAGTTTTTAATATTTGTATTCATATGCTCTAACCAATGTAATTTTCTTTTAGTATTATGCATATATTCATTACTTATTAAAATTATTGTTCGAGTGAGATATAGATATAATATTAACAAATTGAAAAATTATAAAGGATTTAATGTAAATTGATAAATTTAATTAGAAAAAAAAGTCAATATAATATCTTTTAATAATTTATATAATTATATTTTTTTTGAAATTAAAAAAATTATCCATATTGTAATTTTGAGGAGAAAATGGATGGAACAACAAAATTTGGTCTAATTATTGATCTGCAATTCATATTAAGTTTTTGAAATCTCCACTTTTAATGTTAATCTAAAAAAACATGATTTTTTGCTTAAACTGCAACTTTTATGGACATAGTAACGTAGTCATAGCAGTAAGTAGAAGGAAAAAACAATATCAGTATTGGCTGGCGTTTAACTCTCTTGTATAGCAACTTTCTTATTCATAATTAGAAAATAAAAAGACTCTACGAAATTTACTAAAAAAAAACATGGATGATGATGAATTATTATTATTATTATGCTACTGCAAATCTAAGAATATATTTGTTAGGTTGAGGCTACCATATGCATCAGTATCTTGTATAGCAACTTGTTTTTTGATAATTAGAAAATACAAAGACTCTACAATTTTTTATTTTTTTTAAACATGAATGAAGATGAATTATTATTATTATTATGATGCTACAAATCTAAGAATATATTTGTTGGTATCTCCCTAATCTTATATTTTAAAAATATAATTTAGAATAAGCTTTTAGAATGAAACCTGACAAATATCTTAATTTTAGATTAGATCGAAATATATTTGTTGGTATCTCGGTAATTTTATATTTTAAAAATATAATTTATGATAAGCTTTTAGAATGAAAGCTGATAAATATTATAATTTTAGATTAGATCCACTCTCTGTGTCAATATCTTCTCATTGCACCTCAAAATCTAGATGCCTAAACCGTTAATTTTAAAGAAAATGGAAATGCAAAATCTCTAGTTCAGTTTTATGGAAAATTATTCAGTGGGGTTCGTGCAATGAATCAATTAACCATTTATTTGTTATTGGTGAAACGACTTCCATTCATAATGAATATGAACACGATAAAAATAGCTTCTCCCCATCGATACCATAGAGTTTGATTGGCCGTAAAGATTAATAATTTGATGAGCCATCAAGATTAATAACACATTTGCAACAATGCCATTGATGCTCGAGTTAAGGTAACTGATTGTTTCATCTACTACGAGCGACACAAATTTTAGTTATATCAATGTCCACTCACCTACAATCCAGTGCACTGCCCAACACGCATCTCCCTCATATCTATATATATGTTTGTTCATTTCAAAAACACCTCACGCTATTCCCTAGCAACTGATCAACCACTTTCTACTTTATAAATCCTTCATATAATATAAATAAAACACGGTGCAACAATATGAAGTTCAGTTAGATGTCTGCCCCTCTAGCAAATAATACGAAGGTTGTGTCCATCCATTATTAGTAAGAAATAATATGAGCAATTGATCACCCACTTTTTACTTTATATATCCTTCATATAATATAAATAAAACATGGTGCAACGATATGAAGTTGAGTTAGATGTCTCCCCCTCTAGAAAATAATACGAAAGTTGTGTCGATCCCTTATTAGAAATAAATAAGCCGACTAACATAAGTAGAATATTAGAATCCTATTCCATTTCATTATTATAAAGAAAAAAAAAATTGAAAAACTTTGTCTCCTTTCTTATTAGTAGTTCCTCTCTATGTTATTAGAATAAAGCTATTCTTATTTTTTGATCCTCTTTCTCACTATACCAAAAAGAGAAAGTAGGAAAATCCATATATTATATAACTGCCATATCTTCAATTTAGGTGACCCTGTAAATAACTGTTGCTTATTTCACAATTCTTTTTATGACTCTAATCAAATACATCTATCTATGTCTCATGGATTCGGCAAGGGGAATATGCCCTATTGACAAATACATAGGCTCCTTCTACGCCCAGTACATGTTTCTAAGAGATGTTGACCCATGCGTGGTTTAAATACCCCAAATGATAGGTTCCCTAGTCCATATTTGAGAAAGTCCTAGCATGTAAGACAAGGAAACATATCCAGTGGATGTCGATTTTTATATGGATTCAATATTTCCATTTCCTCTGATTTGAGGTTTTGATTGCGATAACCTTAGTTTTGATTCAGTTGGATGGGAAATCGTGGGGAAATCAACAATATTTTCTCTATAATTAAATAATCTTTTTGGAAGCCCTAAAATTGCATGTTGTTCCCCCTTCACCTGCAAGAGATAAGGCTTGCATCAACTTTATAGAATTAGTTGCCAAGAAACATGTGGGTTCGGCTAGGGCATGCAGTGAATGGCTTCATGTTCTTTATGACATAAGGAATTGGAAGTGAAGGGCTAGGGCATGCAGTGAATGGTTTCATGTTCTTTATGACATGGGGAATTGGAAGTGAAGGGCTAGGGCATGCAGTGAATGGCTTCATGTTCTTTATGAGATGGGTAATTGGAAGTGAAGGTTGTGATGAGGTGAATTTATTATTATTTTTGTGTGATAATTATTTTTATGTTATAAAAAATATGGGAATATATTATTTGGTATCATGTTATTATATATATATTCATGTATACACAATTCCGTTCATATGAAGTGTACCAATACCATGAAAAAATTTTCGATCAAATTTTTGATTCCTTCAAGGCTTTCCTCCTCCCAATATTGGTTGAAAAAATACAAGAGATGGACCCACACCAGTGACACAAGAAAATCCTCCTTTTGTAGATTATAATACTCCTTCCTTAATCACATAAAGGGCCCTGAATTGTTTTAAAAATATGGACCTACTTCAAAACCCCTCGATCTATATTTTAATGTGGACTAAATGACTGTGAAAAAAAACTTGGCCCCTAACTCTAGTTCTATTTGACACTACGTGTTGCATTTATTTTAGATCAACCTAATAAAACTCCTTCATAGGGCCATAATAAACTTGCATATTAGAATATTATCCGACATATATTAGATATATTCTCTAATCTTACTAGATTTAATCTCATAGTTTGGATCTTGCATTTCTTTTCACATGAAACACCATAGCTTCTTTGGTTTCCACAATGTATCCAACATATGGCTTAAAACGAAACCATAAACCCCACTATGTCCAATTTATCTATGAGAAGGATGTCATATATGGAAGAGAGTCATGGGGAATACCTATAGATCTAGACTCATTATGAACTCTCGAAATAATTTGGCTAAAGGAAGGGGTAGATCTCCCTCTTGTAGAGCCAAGCATACGGTAACACCTCCATTTCCAATTTTTGTTTTTTCCTAATTAGAGTAACTTATTATTATGGTTAAACTATAATTTGTTCCATTCCGCCATACTTCTGTCACTCCCGATTTTCTTTACTTCACTATGTAAATGTCTACTTATTTATTGGTCTTAACAGTATCAATCTTTCCAGATTCAATTACACTTTTACTTTACGCTACCCCTCTTTCTCCTTATTTAATAGGGAGCTGGTGTATTAATAAATCTCCCATTTTTTTTTCACTTATGAAAATATTGTTCCCGTTTGACTTTTAACCACGACCTTAATTTCTCCCATTGATAATGGTATTACCATAGCCTCCACATATATTTACTTGAATACACCTACCAATTTTACTTAACACATATAAGTTTGAACTCACCTTAATATATGGTAATATTATTTATTTGACATTTACAAATCATTCTCTTTAACCATTACCATTAATTTCATCTTAACTTAACATTATAACTATGACATCCATGTATGGAATTAAGATGAACTTTAAACCACTTTAAACTAATTGTCTCCATATTAGATATTACGAATGAAGGTTCCACTCTTCATCCTACACTCCCACTTGACTTATGGAAATAAAGGCTTAGTTCTTAATTAATTTTCAATCGTCACATAGGTTTAAACCTTTATAATTTTTCGACCACATAACATTCTATTATCTATATGTGTACTTATTCATACGAACTTTTCACCTACACATTTACCCTTCTAACTTTATTGAATGTATCTACTATCGTGGAGTTCAACTCTCCATGTGGCATAAATATGTTTTATTACTCACCACGAACTTTCACAACATACCCCCAGGGTTTTCAACTTAGTATTCGAGAAACCATAACCATAAATACATGAGTCAGACATTACGGTAAATTGGATTTTTCGAGCTAAAGCCATTTATTTTATCTAATGTGCTGGTACTGAATTCGTATTCGTTGGTATCTAGTTCACTGCATAATTTATACGTTAGGTTATATTCATATTTATTCCAACGTACCTGGTCACATGGTCAAATATAAAGAGTGTATCAATTAATTGGTATATGGTAGTGTTTTCGTTGCAACTAACACCCTCCAAAATTTTGCTTACATAAGAATTTTGGTGCCTAGTGAGTGTTTTGTGATCTATTGTTCCATAGACACTTCGTGATCGTTTAATGTTTTTCGAAGTGTTAAGTCTTGTTCTAAGTGTCAAAGTTAGTTGATCACACATGCTAAGTTCTTGATGTCTTGAAAAGCACACTTCTTTTCATGAAACCTTAGATAGACATTGCACAATTCTTGAAAACAATGTTTGTAGAATACCTAGTATAGTAGACTGTGTAACCTATGTGGAAATTCGGTGTGGATTATCCATTGATAGTATTCCTCTCACTTTGGTTGCAATTCTATTACTCTTCCACTGAATTTTCCCAACTATCACTTTTGCGAACATTTAAATTTGCAAGTATGGCTTTTACGTTCGTGGCTAATCTTTTTCTTGCATTTACTTTAAAAAGTGTCTCTTTCATGTTATATTTGCTCTGTCATGGGTCGCTTTCACTTTATTTAGCTTTTGAAAGTGTTATTTTCACTTTTTCTCTTACTTTCGCAAGTGTTTTCTTGTGGTCATGGCAGTGTCGCATTAAATCAAAGGGACTCATTTGTACCGTTTTGAAAGTTAGCTCTAATGCTTTCTCATGCACTACTTTGTTCTATCCATAAAAGAATATGCATTAGACACATTGCCAAACTCTTAAACATTGTTTCACGAATATCATCACTTATGTCACAGTGTATCTTAAGTGTAGCACTAGGAAGTAAGCATTGTACTATTGTCATTGAAACCACTTAATTTTTTAATAATTCTAAAGATAAGACGTTGTTCTCTTTTAAGTATTTTACTTATCTTTACGAACACTATCTTGTTTTAAGTATTCTACTTATCTTTACTAAGAGGGTGTTATGAGAATGTGATTTAATGACTCACACATGAGGGAGCTTGGTCTTCTAAAACGAGGATGGGGTGGTTGTCTTAATCTCTCCTATACTCTAAGTCCCAATGAACGACTTGATTTTTTAATAATTCTGTAAAGCTTATTTACCACTTAATTTTTTTAATAATTCCTAAAGCCTATTTAAAAATAGGGTGGCTATGCACAAATTAGCTTTATTAAATAGCGTGTCACATCCTCTTTAATTTTTATGCCTATCTTGCTTGATTCACATGGTGTTATGAGGGAGCTTATTCATTCGTCTACTGGAAAGAGGACAGTGTGATCATAGTGTGTGACCCACATGTCCAGTAATGAGTCAGGGCAGGTGGCTAGAATGAGTCGTGAATTTGGGACCCATCCACACACACTCAAGTTATCCATAATCCTACCGATCCCCACAAACTAGAGGCCTTTAAATGGAGGCTGCCTCCACAAATTAATAAGCATGCGCAAGAGAATTTCCCATTTCACATTATTGGAGTTGTTATTATCATTCCACGCAGCATTTCATTTCCCATTTCCCATCGCATTGTATAGGTAGAGGTTATATAGATATATACCATTCGAGGCAGCAATAGCCATAATGGTAGTAGCCCTGGTGGTGGGCAGTGCTGTAGGCATGCCCAACACAAACTTTGTACCGTCTGTGTGTAACACGTAGAAGATCCCAAGCAGAAGTCCCTTTTATAGTACTCTCGGATCCCTGCTCGTAGATCTACAGGGAAACACTGCCTTCAGCGGTTACGACTACAAAGCATCCCGCGCACGCTCACCTACCGCTTATGGGCGTGGGGTTTTAAATCAGGGAATCTCTTAGTCTGATTGCACTACCTCCCTGAAAAACCTGGGCGGACGCATCTGGAACATTTGCGGCAACGCCATCGGTGATCGAGTTCAGCTAACTGACAGTGTCATCTGCTACGAGCAATACAACTTTTAGTTAGAAAAAAAAGTCAATATAATTTCTTTTAATAATTTATATAATTATATTTTTTTTGAAATAAAAAAAATTATCCATATTGTAATTTTGAGGAGAAAATGGATGGAACAACAAAATTTGGTCTAATTATTGATCTGCAATTCATATTAAATTTTTGGAATCTCCAGTTTTAATGTTAATCTAAAAAAACATGATTTTTTGCTTAAACTGCAACTTTTATGGACATAGTAACGTAGTCATAGCAGTAAGTAGAAGGAAAAAAAAATATCATTATTGGCTGTCTTTTAACTCTCTTGTATAGCAACTTGCTTTTTCATAATTAGAAAATAAAAAGACTCTACGAAATTTACAAAAAAAAAAACATGGATGATGATGAATTATTATTATTATGATGCTACTACAACTCTAATAATATATTTGTTAGGTTGAGGCTACCATATGCAACAGTATCTTGTATAGCAACTTTCTTTTTGATAATTAGAAAATACAAAGACTCTACAAAATTTAAAAAAAAAAAAACATGAATGAAGATGAATTATTATTATTATGATGATGCTACAAATCTAAGGATATATTTGTTGGTATCTCGCTAATCTTATATTTTAAAAATATAATTTAGAATAAGCTTTTAGAATGAAAGCTGACAAATATCTTAATTTTAGATTAGATCGAAATATATTTGTTGGTATCTCGGTAATTTTATATTTTAAAAATATAATTTATGATAAGATTTTAGAATTAAAGCTGATAAATATTGTAATTTTAGATTAGATCCACTCTCTGTGTCAATATCTTCGCATTGCACCTCAAAATCTAGATGCCTAAACAGTTAATTTTAAAGAAAATGTAAATGCAAAATCTCTAATTCAGTTTTATGGAAAATTATTCAGTGGGGTTCGTGCAATGAATCAAGTAACCATTTATTTGTTATTGGTGAAACGACTTCCATTCACAATGAATATGAACGTGATAAAAATAGCTTCTCCCCATCGATACCATAGAGTTTGATTGGCCATAAAG
The DNA here is from genome assembly GCA_034641835.2 of Pinus albicaulis. Lineage (NCBI taxonomy): Eukaryota > Viridiplantae > Streptophyta > Pinopsida > Pinales > Pinaceae > Pinus > Pinus albicaulis. Next base: position 151,877 of record JAXQQM020092078.1, on the reverse strand, counting down.
ATTAATAATTTTATGAGCCATCAAGATTAATAATACATTTGCAACAATGCCATTGATGCTCGAGTTAAGGTAACTGATTGTTTCATTTACTACGAGTGACACAAATTTTAGTTATATCAATGTCCACTCACCTACAATCCAGTGCACTGCCCAACACGCATCTCCCTCATATCTATATATATATGTTTGTTTGTTTCAAAAAAACCTCACGCTATTCCCTAGCAACTGATCAACCACTTTCTACTTTATAAATCCTTCATATAATATAAATAAAACATGGTGCAACAATATGAAGTTGAGTTAGATGTCTGCCCCTCTAGCAAATAATACGAAGGTTGTGTCCATCCATTATTAGTAAGAAATAATATGAGCAATTGATCACCCACTTTTTACTTTATAAATCCTTCATATAATATAAATAAAACACGGTGCAACAATATGAAGTTGAGTTAGATGTCTACCCCTCTAGGAAATAATACGAAAGTTGTGTCCATCCCTTATTAGAAAGAAATAAGCGGACTAAGATAAGCAGAATATTAGAATCCTATTCCATTTCATTATTATAAAGAAAAATAATAATTTGAAAAACTTTGTCTCCTTTCTTATTAGTAGTTTCTCTCTATGCTATTAGAATAAAGCTATTCCTATTTTTTTATCCTCTTTCTCACTATTCCAAAAAGAGAAAGTAGGAAAATCCATATAGTATATAACTTCCATATCTTCAATTTAGGTGACCTTGTAAATAACTATTGCTTATTTCACAATTTTTTTTATGACTCTAATCAAATACATCTATCTATGTCTCATGGATTGGGCAAGGGGAATATGCCGTATTGACAAATACATAGGCTTCTTCTACGCCCAGTACATGTTTCTAAGAGATGTTGACCCATGCGTGGTTTAAATACCCCAAATAATAGGTTCCCTAGTCCATATTTGAGAAAGTCCTAGCATGTAAGGCAAGGAAATATATCCAGTGGATGTCGATTTTTATATGGATTCAATATTTCCATTTCCTCTAATTTGAGGTTTTGATTGCGATAACCTTAGTTTTGATTCAGTTGGATGGGAAATCGTGGGGAAATCAACAACATTTTCTCTATAACTAAATAATCTTTTTGGAAGCCCTAAAATTGCATGTAGTTCCCCCTTCACCTGCAAGAGATAAGGCCTGCATCAACTTTATAGAATTAGTTGCCAAGAAACATGTGGGTTCGGCTAGGGCATGTAGTGAATGGCTTCATGTTCTTTATGACATAGGGAATTGGAAGTGAAGGGCTAGGGCATGAGGTGAATGGCTTCATGTTCTTTATGACATGGGGAATTGGAAGTGAAGGGCTAGGGCATGCAGTGAATGGCTTCATGTTCTTTATGACATGGGTAATTGGAAGTGAAGGTTGTGACGAGGTGAATTTTTTTTTTTTTGTGTGATAATTATTATTGTATTATAAAAAATATGGGAATATATTATTTGGTATCATGGTATTATATATATATATATATATATATATATTCATGTATACACAATTTCGTTCATATGAAGTGTACCAATACCATGAAAAATATTTCGATGAAATTTTTGATCCCTTCAAGGATTTCCTCCTCCCAATATTGGTTGAAAAAATACAAGAGATGGACCCACACCAGTGACACAAGAAAATCCTCTTTTTGTAGATTATAATACTCCTTCCTTAATCACATAAAGAGCCCTGAATTGTTTTAAAAATATGGACCTACTTCAAAAACCCTCGATCTATATTTTAATGTGGACTAAATGACTGTGAAAAAAAACTTGGCCCCTAACTCTAGTTCTATTTGACACTACGTGTTGCATTTATTTTAGATCAGCCTAATAAAACTCCTTCATAGGGCCATAATAAAATTGCATATTAGAAGATTATCCGACATATATTAGATATATTCTGTAATCTTACTAGATTTAACCTCATAGTTTGGATCTTGAATTTTTTTTCACATGAAACACCATAGCTTCTTAGGTTTCCACAATGTATCCAACATATGGCTTACAACGAAACCATAAACCCCACTATGTCCAATTTATCTATGAGAAGGATGTCATATATGGAAGAGAGTCATGGGGAATACCTATAGATCTAGACTCATTATGAACTCTCGAAATAATTTGGCTAAACTATTAGAGTAACTTATTATTATGGTTAAACTATAATTCGTTCCATTCCGCCATACTTCTGTCACTCCCAATTTTCTTTACTTCACTATGTAAATGTCTACTTATTTATTGGTCTTGACAGTATCAATATTTCTAGATTCAGTTACACTTTTACTTTAAGCTACCCCTCTTTCTCCTTATTTAATAGGGAGCTGGTGTATTAATAAATCTCCCATTTTTTTTTTCACTTATGAAAATATTGTTCCTGTTTGACTTTTAACCACGACCTTAATTTCTCCCATTGATAATGGTATTACCATACCCTCCACATATATGTACTTGAATACGCCTACCAATTTTACTTAACACATATAAGTTTAAACTCACCTTAATATATGGTAATATTATTTATTTGACATTTACAAATCATTCTCTTTAACCATTACCATTAATTTCATCTTAACTTGACATTATAACTATGACATCCATGTATGGAATTAAGATGAAATTTAATCCACTTTAAACTAATTGTCTCCATATTAGATATTACGAATGAAGGTTCCACTCTTCATCCTACACTCCCACTTGACTTATGGAAATAAAGGCTTAGTTCTTAATTAATTTTCAATTGTCACATAGGTTTAAACCTTTATAATTTTTCGACCACATAACATTCTATTATCTATATGTGTACTTATTCATATGAACTTCTCACCTACACATTTACCCTTCTAACTTTATTGAATGTATCTACTATCGTGGAGTTCAACTCTCCATGTGGCATAACTATGTTTTATTACTCACCACGAAATTTCACAGCATACCCCCAGGGTTTTCAACTTAGTATTCGAGAAACCCTAACCATAAATACATGAGTCAGGCATTACGGTGAATTGGATTTTCGAGCTAAAGCCATTTATTTTATTTAATGTGCTGGTACTGAATTCGTATGCGTTGGTTTCTAGTTCACTGCACATTTTATACGTTAGGTTATATTCATATTTATTCCAACGTACCTGGTCACATGGGTCTCTGACGGAACCCATTGGGCCACGGGAAGGTCATTGTAACCCTGGTCTTGGACACATGTATGCTCCATATCTATTCCCGAATAGGTTTTGCTGGTTCCATAAATAATCCCGACTTGGGATATTGCTCATTTTCGATTGTTTCTTCTGGCGAATGCTTCCACGCTACAATGTTTTTAATTAAATCTCTCCATTTTTACTTTTCCACTCGTATGGTTTAGTATTGGGATTGAATGGCGCTGGTGTACAAATAGTTTCAACATTACCGTTCATGGCCTCTTTCTTCGTTGAACCAGGTAATTATCTTCATCTTAACATTCTGGGCTAAGTTTTAAATTTGTTCTCTTTTTTCGTTAATATGTAAAAGTTACATCTATATACAAATAATTAGGTGGCATCAACTTGCGCAGAGGGAAACCAAGTCCGTTGGCCACCTAACAACGTGATATGCCATCGAGTAGAAAAAGTTAATAAGTCTGTCTAACCAGGCTATATAAGTTTGATTTTATTTAAACTGCATATATTCTAAGTATCTGAGCACATTACTATTAAAATATTTAAAATTAAAAGTTATATGTATAGATAAAAATAGAAGCTACGAGCCCAACTATATACTACTTAGCACCATCAGTAGAGACTAATTCCACCAGAGCCTGGTCTTTTGCAGAATAACCGAGAAGCTCTGTCTCTGGGAGAATAAGAGGGAGATGCTCTTCTATGCCCCGAAGCTTGCCATCCTTCTTTTGCAGCTAGAACCGAAGATTATGAAATTCCTTCTTGTAGTCTGGAAAATTTTGTGCTAATGGTGCGATACCCAGAGAAATTTCTTCCAGGGCTTTCACCAGGATAATATTCATGGACCAGTACAAGAACAAGGTTTGGTTGAATTTTTTGGTTCAGCCTCAGGAGTGCCCAAGATCGGGCACCAAAATGCGCAATTCCTTCACGTCAATTTCCATTGAGTTTTCATGTCTGTTCACGTCTTCTTCCAAATATTCCATCAGCTCTCTTATTTCCTCAGATGTCCATTCTCGATAAGCTATAGGCACATCATTTATGATGATGGAGACTTTCTTGCAGACCTGAGTTCTTCCCCTAAAGCAGTTGGGTTGATAGGGTGTCAGAGACCCCCTGGTTATTTTCCCTCAGCCACTTGAATTTGGGCCACCTCTGCCCTTCGTTACCAATTTCCAAGCCATTGACTTATACCTACATGTTTTGGGAGGATCTAGAATGAGACTAATATCTTGCGCAGGTGGTAGCACAAGCCCAGAAGGACAATGTGCATTTCTGAAAAAGGAATGGCACAATGTGCACTTATGAACAAGGAAGTTGTCCTGATCAAGGATTAAGAGTGCACCATGCACCGCTATCCTTAATGCGTGACTTGTGTAACCAGAATTTGTTTCAGTCTAGAAGATAGAACAAGAGGTGTACACAATGAGTTTAGATATGAATAAAGTGTGACAGATACTAACTCATCAAAAAGACCTAGAAAGACTTGTACAATGAGAAATACACATCAAAATTTCAGTTTACAAACACTCCCCAAGTACAATAAACAAAGTGTCTGTGACTGCGAACAAAATGTGTCGTTTTATGAAAACAAATATATGTAAACCATGGAGCGCACTAAATAAGTTATAAACATTGTGACAACACTTAGGAGCAATCAAAACACTTGAAACAAATGAAACAACGTGAAACGAAACATGTCGGCCAAAGCGACACTTAGTATGATAGATGAGTAGGCTCCAAAATTTGAATGTGGGAAAATTTTTTAGGGTGTTGTAGCAGGGGACAAGAAGCACTGATACCATATGTAACATACTTGAATTCATACAAAAAAAAAGAAAAGAAAAATTACTATAGTACCATTATAACTATACTTATCTTCATTTTGGTTGATACATGCAGTCTAGTACCAGTCTAGTACTTCAGTCTTTGTATGAATCTTAGTTAGATATTTGTGCTATACGTCCTAATTAAATATTAAGAGTGTGCCATGTGATCATATCCTTAATGCGTGACTTGTGTAGCCAAAATTTGTTTAAGTCTGGAAGATAGAACAAAGGTGTACACAATGAGTTTAGAGACGAAATAAAGTGTGACAAATACTAACTCATCAAAAATACTTAGACGGACTTGTATAGTGAGAAATACACATCAAAATTCGAGTTTACACACACTCCCCAAGTACAATAAACAAAGTGATTATGACAGCGAACAAAATGTGTCGTTTGATGACAACAAATATATGGCAACCATGGAGTGCAGTAAATAAGTTATAAACATTGCGACAACACTTAGGAGCAATCAAAACACTTGAAATAAATGAAACAACTTGAAACAAAACATGAAGACCAAAGCGACACTTAGTATGATAGATGAGTAGGCTCCAAAATTTGAATTTGGGACAATTTTGGAGGGTGTTGTAGCAGGGAGAAGAAGCACTCATACCATATGTAACATACTTGAATTCATACAAAAAAAAATATATCTTTACCATAGTACCATTATAACTATACTTATCTTCATTTTTGTTGATACATGCAGTCTAGTACTTCACTCTTTGTATGAATCTTAGTTAGATATTTGTGCTATATGTCATCATTAAAGTCATGGAAATTCTATTTATTTTAAACATTATTAGTAGATAGATAATTTTTCTTACAATTAATGGCTTCTCTCTTCACTCCAATAATTTCATAAATAAACCCATTAAAAGATTTTCCATATTAATATAATATATAAAATAAACCCATTAAAAGCTTGGTCATATTAATATAATATACATTGTCATTTGTTTTTAATAACATTTTTGTTTGGTTTCCCACACTTCCATTTAAATCTCTTGGCAAAGAATGGAAGGACAATTTATATCTTTTGTACCTAAGATTTTCTTTTCAATTTATTGATCTAATGTGGAATGTATACTTTCAACCCTTATATGAAAACCCTTCTTTACAATTTATTGAGATAATGTTGTGAATGTGGAGGGCATACCTTCAACCCTTTAATAATTAAAGGTGTTTTCATTCTATTTATTAAAACTTGGTTCATTACCATATAACATGGATAGTGGAAACCTTAATATTTTCATTTTATTTATTAAAACATGATAATTAAATTGGTTCATTACCATATAATATGGAATATTAAAGATTTTTATTATATTTATTAAGACTTGGTTCATTACCATATAACATGGATAGTCGCAACCTTAAACCAATTGCAATTTCACTTAAATTAAAACCTTGGGCTCGATCTTGAACACATTACAATAATGATACATATAGTTCCAGGTCTCAAGATCTGGCGCATAGAAAATTCTTCTATTATTTTAATTATGTGGATGGTAAATACATATAAATTGCTCCTTTTCGTTTGCATATCAATGTGGGATAAACATTAATAATTTTCAGTCTCGGTGTACACTTGTCGATTGGTCAATCAACCACATCACACCCTCATAGGGACTTTCTAGCTATTTTCATGGTGATTCCACATGCTTCGTTTAAACCCTAACATCTTTTGCTCTGAGGATGGCGTAGGAGATTTAGGTTTTTTGTTTTAAATTGACGCTAATCCAAGGAATATGTAATATTCTAATATTCCCAAGATCCCTTCCATTTCATAATAACGTTGGGCCATTCAACACCTTAATAAATTAGCGTTTTTTGATTTAAGCGACTATAGTATTCTATACATGTCTACCATTCTTCGACATTTTGACATAAGATGTGACTCTGGGATTGTTTATAGTTAAACTTGAGATTTTATTTAAACCCTTATTTATGAATTTGGGGTTATATCTCTAGTCTTCAATGATCGATTCCTTGCCTTTGCTAAAATTTATAATACGACTTTGGATTATTTTATTGTCTGCTTTCTTCGACATTTTGACATAAGATGTGAATCTGGGATTGTTTATAGTTAAACTTGAGATTTGATTTAAACCCTTATTTATGAATTTGGGGTTATATCTCTAGTCTTCAATGATCGATTCCTTGCCTTTGCTAAAATTTATAATACGACTTTGGATTATTTTATTGTCTGCTTTAGATAATTGCATCCTATCGCCCAAACGTACTTGTAACGAGAGTTCATGTAGCTCATCCCACTATTTAGATATATGGCATTTGATGTACTTATAGTTTCTATTAAGGTTTAATTTTTAACATTATTAACATTTTTTTCTCCTTTGTAGAAAAAACCATGGATTTCGATAGCCCACGACAATTTTTCTATGAATCCCTTCCAATTTTTTTTTCATTGGTTATTAATCAACCTATGACATTCTACCCCTAGATAACTTTAATGGAATTGCAAAACACACTATTGCAACCACTTAGTTTTTTTCTAATAATTCTGAAAATAGGACGCCTATCCACCAATTAGTTTTATTAAATAAGAGTGTAACATATGTTTTGGCATATCCTTTTGTTAGTATTCTACTTATCAATACTGACACGGTGTTATGAAGATGTTACTTGAGGGAGCTTGGTCTTCTCGAGCCAGATTGGGGTGACCCACTGCTCATGAGGGGTAAAATATGTTTTGGCATATTCTCTTTGAAGTATTCTACTTATCATTACTGACACGGTGTTATGAGATGTGACTTGAGCGAGCTTGGTCTTCTCGACTGTGCACACTCTTGAGGGGGAAACGGTCTGCGCCCACTCTACCTCTACTTATCATTTCCCATTGTAGAGGTAGAGGTTATATACATATTTCATTCGAGGCAGCCATAGCCATATACATGTCGATGATGAAGTACTCATTTGGGCTTGCATTGGCAGTAATGGTAGTAGCCCTGGTGGTGGGCAGTGCTCTAGGCGCGCCCAACACAAACTTCGTATCGTCTGCGTGTAACACGCAGAAGATCCCAAGCGGAAGTTCCTTTTATAGTACTCTCGGATCCCTGCTCGTAGATCTAGAGGGAAACACTGCCTTCAGCGGTTACGACTACAAAGCATCCCGCGCAGGCTCACCTACCGCCTATGGTCGTGGGGTTTGCAATCAGGGAATCTCTCAGTCTGATTGCACTGCCTGCCTGAAAAACCTGGGCGACCGCATCTGGAACATTTGCGGCAACGCCATCGGTGCTCGAGTTCAGCAAACTGACTGTTTCATCCGCTACGAGCAGTACAGCTTCTAGTTATATAATCAACGTCTGCTCAACTGCTCTTCATATCTTCTCTCTACGTTTCAATAAAACGTTTCACGGGATTCTCTGAGCAACAAAGAATGCTGTGCTATTCTCGTCCGTCGCTATCTAAATCTGATGCTGTGCTATTCTCATCCGTCCCTATCTATAATAAAACTATAGTGCAGTCTTTTATTTTATTTTCGGTTCCATTGTAGGTTGCCAATAGGCTTTTGTTTTCAACGTATTAAAAATTCCTAGCTGAAACTATGTTCCGCTGACATCGAATTATTCACCCACTCAAATCTTGTATGCGACTAAACTTTACATGCGGACAGTGCAACTAATGCAGTTTTCAGTTTCGGTATTCTTAAATTCATGCTATGAAGTTCTTAAACTAATTATCGAAGTTTTTAATAATTTTATTCATATGCTCTAACCATTCTAATCTTTTTTATATTATTATGCATCTATTCATTACGTATTAAAATTATTGGTCCACTGAGATACCGATATAATATTAAGAAATTGAAAAATAAAAAACGATTTAGTGTAAATTTATATTTTTAATTAGAAAAAAAAGTCAAATACAATTTCTTTTAATAATTTATACCTTTCGTGGAAATTATAAAATTTATCCACATTATCAATTATCTTTTGTGGAATTATGAAAGGGCATGAAATGTTTTGGGATTATATAAAGTTTATAATATTATTTTAGTGAAATTAAATTAATATTAAATTTATTTTAATTTTAAAAATATAACATGTTTTTCGGATATTGAAAAATAAATAAATGAAATAAAACTTATTGATATTATATATATAAAAAAAGAATTTATACAAAAACCGCAGACTAAACTAGATTGTTTGAAAATCGTAAGTTTATAGAGATGGACGCTCAATTTCTTTTTCATTATTAATGAGTTTTAATATTATAGAGATGGATGTTGTTTATTTTATTTTTTTCATTATTGATGATTTTTTATATTATGTGTGGAGGAATCATATATTCAATTTGGAAAGAATTACACATTTATGTTATAATAAATTTCAAAAAATAACCATATACATGAAAACAAAAATTAAATATCTATTTTCTAAAAAAATAAATTATTTTATTCTTTTTAAAATACCATCATATATCCATTTTAAGTATGAAACATGAGCCCTCAGGAATCTTTTCTACTTCTAATAACTTTACAACATATTCATTTTTTTAATTATAGCTGAAATTATTTTTTCTATTTAGAAATAATTTTATTTTTTATTTTATTTTAATATGGAATGGAAAAAAGGACAAACTTACACATCCACTTATACTCTGTTGTAGAAACTTACACATCCACTCATACTGGGTTGTAGAATGAGACATTATTTTTTCTATTTAGAAATAATTTTATTTTTTATTTTATTTTAACATGGAATGGACAAAAGGACAAACTTACACATCCACTTATACTCTGCTGTAGAAAATTACACACACTCTCATACTGGGTTGTAGAATGAGCCTCGGGACTCAATATTGATAAAAAATTTCATCCCCATTTATTTCTTGTAAATTATATATGAAATTTAAAAAAAATATCATTTTTATAATTTAAAAAATCATAAAACTAACTTAATTATATAATTAAAAAGGGTAAAAAATTAATATCATTAAGTCTAATTATAATTAAATTATTTTTATTATTCTTTTCCATTTCATGGATGTGAGATGTATTTTAAAATAATTTTGATGTGTATGAGTGTTTAATTGATATGGCTAAGTTAATTCAATGTTTATGAATTATTTATTTAGTTATATGAATTCTTTTTTTTTAATTTTGTTGGAAACTCGATTCTTCATCCGTCATTAAAATTTACATAAATTTTGAATTTCCAAAGGATAACTAAAATGGAGGATATTTTTTAAACTAACAAGCTTCCTACCAATAACAAATAATTGGAAAATGAATATGATTATCATAACCACTTAGAAGACTCCTTAAGAATTCAATATTTCAAGGAAAAAATGGATGTGATGTTTACATGGCTTTCACCTAGTTCACTAATTTTTCATTGTTTTCTTGGATTAGTGCCTTATTGCTCTTGGAGGGTAGTTTTTCTCTTCTTTACACATTCAATTCCATCATTTAAAACCCAATACGAGAGTGTGAGGAACTCGTGAACAACCACTTTCTTAGAATAGCCTCATGAGCTAGCATGTCCTTCACATATTTTCCATGCCATTATTCCATGATGGAAATGAGTCATATGTCATCCAAATCCATATCTTCTAGTAGGCCTTCAAGTTCAACTTCTTCCAAATGTGACCTTATCATTTCTTGTGGAAATGCATTTTGTTAGTGCTCTTTAAGAGACTTTTTCACACCCTATAAGGGGCTATGGGATTTACCTTCTACTAATGACATGCCTCATTGAATATTGAATTACTCTCAGGATTGCTTCGGAGAGTGAGTCTATTTCAAATATAGGGATCTCATTACGATTTGAGGTACCCTAGGGACTCGAATTTCTTCTTCTTTCAGGAATTTTCCATGAATCAAATGTCTCATTTTGAGAAGGATTGTTTTCAAACTATTTCATTTTATTCATTAGACAACCCCCAATAAGATGCTCATATTCGTCACAGTTTCTGCATGTAAAGTGAACTTTTTACTAATATAGAGATTGCTTCAAATATGTGTGTGTGTGTGTGTGTGTGTGTGTGTGTGTGTGTGTGTGTGTGTGTTGAAGAGACTAGGAGATATTCATGTATACACAAATATTGGTTGGTGAGATACAAGAGATGGACCCGCACCAGGGAAGCAAGAAAATCCTCCTTTTGTAGATTATAATACTCCTTCCATAATCATATAAAGATCCCTGAATTTTTTTAAAAATATGGACCTACTTCAAAAACCCTCGATCTATCTTTTAATGTCACATACATCAATCAAGAAATTACTCAAATTAACTCAAAACAAAAAAAAATTTACCTATGGTTCACACGTTTGCTGATAGAGCACATGAAGATTTAATATTCACACTATGCTAATCACAATACTTAATTTCAATAACCACTCCCACGTAATTTACCACCTCACAATGCATATTATTATTGTATTTTGTTTACTCTATTGTTTATGGTGTGGTTATCAAACTTGGCGTACCTATTTACTAATCATACAACTCGTCCAAGGACGTGGATGCATTTATGCTTGCCTTGGTGTTTTAATTCATTTGCGTGTTGGGTTGATACACGATCCCGAGGATATACCATACGGTGATCTGGTAATTAAAATCCACCATAAATATCTTTGCCCCTTTCGTGGTGATTAACTTCTTGACATACGGTGGAATGAACGTGGCAAACATCCGTCTCGCCATTTTCTATAAGCTGGTTTCCTTGGAATTATCCTCAGTGACAGCTGCTCTCAACTCGAGTTTCACGGAGTTATTGGAGGGAAAAGAGACTGTAGACTTATTCAGAGATTTTCGCTGGTCCAGTAGCTGTTTCAACCACGCATGGCGCGCCTGAGGAATGCCGCTGCCATAAGTTTCCTCGTCCAGATTGCAGCTTAAAAGCTATGCTCCTTTCTCTGGTAACTCTGTTTTTCCCTTGCTGCTAGCTTCCTCAGATGATTATGAATTGACTGTTAATTTCTTTCTTTCTCGGGTTGACAGTGTGCTAGATGGGAAACTACTATGGAGGTTTATCTCGGCGCAAAGAGTGCGTGGGTGAGAAAGTTCAAGAAGGTAACCCATTCTAAATGTAAATCATAATATTTAAACATGTAATATTTATATATAATATAAATTATATTATTAAAAATTAATTTAAATTTGATTCTATAATTATGTAATAAATGTAAAATTAAAATATATTTATACAATTATAATTGTTCAAATCAATATTATAATTTAAAAAATATTTAACAAATTATTAATCCCACCAATATGACTAATTCTTTTATTTTATTTTGTTTCCTTTAGTGTTCTTGATATTTCCATGCTATTTTCTTTTAGAGAAATAAAATTAAAGATTCTATTTTTTAAAAATTTTGCATAACATATTACTTTAATATGTTTGTAATTGTTTTTGCTTTGTTTGTTAGGTGATGTGAGTTCTATGATGGGTGGGATGCATGATCTATGCCTTGAGTAGTTGCAACCTAGGGGAATTTAAGCTATCAAAATATCTTGAGGATCACACCGAGCTTGGGAAACACCAATCCTTAGCATGAATGGTTTTTTGCCGATGGCATTTCAAAATAATTACCTCCTCACCATGGAGTTTCTTAAAATAAGACATTGTCATCGTATATTCTACGACTCATCGGAAATATGCTTGTAATTTTATTATGCTTAAAAAATAAGGGTTATACTATTTAGGATTTAAATTTTTGAGAAATAAATATTAACCTTGTTTTTTTATAGAAAAAATTCTATTAAGTTATAAAATAAGTACATTATATAGTCTGACTCGTTCATGCTCTCCCCGCTTCACACCGACTAGATTTTTTATCTAGGAGAGAAATACAAAAACAAAGAAGATATTTCCATGTTTCAAAGTATCTACATAGATGAAAAGACCTTACTTTCCAGAAAACATAAAGCACCAAGAAACAACTAGTTGGCGGCATTTACAAAGGAGGATGCAGTTCGTAACTGGAACCATGGACGTATTGGTGACCAAATCCTTCATGCACATGGAATTTAACATGCGCCATACAAGCTTCTATTTCATCCAACTTCTTGTTAGATCTTTGCCGACTCTAGCGAACTGAGGCAAGATGCTCCAACAATTCCCCTTGGGTGAATTGAATATCATTAATATATGCAAGTATTTCATTATAGTCATCATACCTTTGCTCTCAAAGAATTCCCAAATAGCCACCATGTCCCGCAATTTCTCTGCAATCTATGTAAGGGAAGGCACCTGCTCCATCACGCCAGTTGACAAGTATCGGTTGTGGGAAACCTCGCCCTCTTAATAAACTCTACCCTCTCCCTCATTAGATCTCTCCCCATCTATACCTTTGCGGTGACTGCCACGCCGGGCATGAGCCCACTACGGGTTCATCCCTACACTAAACATGCAACACTAACTCTACCAAGAGCCCAACATAGCTAATCCACACCCTCCCAACAAGCTAGCACAATTCCAGCACTTTGGAGGTTGCGTAGCCCCCCACCATTAACAATGGTTGGGACTGTTATGATCCTCACCCTATGACAAAAACAAAATATATTTCCAATTGGGATAACAAAGGTCCCCCCTACGATACTAATTTTTCACAAGAAATAATCCAAAAATTTGCAAAAAAACAATACTCCATAAACTCTAATAGTACAGAATCAAAAGGACCCACGTGTAACCACCCTCCCCAACACCCAAGACAAGTCACGGGAATAGAAATAAAAAACTCAAGGCCTCCCATGGATTCCATCCAAGCTAATGATAGAACAAAAACCAAGCTTCGATCACTAAACGTTGACCAAATACAAATAGAAAGAGATAATGAAAAAAAATGCTTACCTAACTTCTGACTCGATTACAGAACCTTTGAAATTTGACAAGCAACACACTTGTGTTTCTCAAATAATGGGCACAGAGTTGACTCATGTCACCTTGCGGCCTTCACTGTCCATTGTCTCAATTCGCTAAGTCTCCCCTCCCCCAAATAACTAGGTAATGGTTTCGAGGAGACTCTCCACAAAAAATTGAATTACCCCTGAGATCCCTATACTCATTTCCACGCTCACCAACTTTGCCTTCATTCCCACTACTCTGAAAAATATACCTAGCATCGCTTTGAGAAGGCTCGTTGTGCTGCCTCTTTCCAACACCCACTTGCTATCCCCCAACCACATTATAACCGTTGCGTGTGGAAGAAGTAATAATCTATGTCCTTAGATAATTTTCGGAACTCACCCATATTGAAGATTTTTTAATTGTTTTTTATAGCTTTTTTTACTTGTTTTATAATGATTTTTTATTTTTATTTTTAAATATTTTTAATGTTTGTCCTTTTACTTTTTTTTTATATTTTTCTATTTTAATGTTATTATTGTAATTATTTTAAATATTTTTTATTTTTTATGTTTTTTATTTTTTTTTAAATTTTTTTTAATTTAATTGAAACTTTTTTTAATGTTTTTTTATTAGTTTTTAATTTTCAAATTCTATGTTCTACATTTTATTTTATTTTTGTTATTTTTATTTAAAGTTTTATCTGAAAATTTTTGCGGGGAATAAAATTTCAAATCTCATTATTTTGTTTTGTCTCTCGAGTTGTGTGTTATCCTCCCGCCGGCCTTCGACCGCAATAGCTTGAGTAGTTTGAGCCACGACTTCTAATCCGTCGAACTCATAGAAAGCGATGCTTTTGAAACCCCTTCGGCACTTTTGACCTTTTACTGACTAGAGTTTATAGCATGTCTCCTCCCCCTAGCACAGGACACAACCACCCCCCGGTGAGATTTGATCCTGGGTCACTTTGCTGACGAGGTCCATCCTCAACCATTTGTGCTAGTGGGACTTAACCAAATCTCATTATTATTTTAGATTAAATTCATAAAAAAATCCTAAAATTTTCTATTTTTTCAGCTTTTTGTTTTTCAGTTTTCATAAAATATTCTATTTTGGATGTCATGTATTGTGAAAAGGTCCCAAAATATGTATTTTTTTAATTATACCTATATGAAAAATGTATATTTTTGTCGAGTGCTTAAACTTATTAGTTTTGGTGACAATTATTTTATGTGTATTGAAGTATTAATTACGGATATATAAATATATAAAAAATCCTAACCTCAAACTATTACTTTTTTTTAACTTTGCAAAAAAAAAAAAAAAAAATCTCATTATAAGAAAATATTTACAATGAAAAAAAAAAGAGCAAGTTTGGAAAACCATTAAAAGGCACACACCATAGGATAAAAAACAAGAAAAGGAATAAGGCAACTTGAAAAATAGTTAAATAATCAACATTTAAAAAAAAAAAGTGCATACTTAGGACAAAAGAAATTTTAAAGGAAAATAAACCTAAGTTGAACAACGATAGTGACAGGTTTTTATCATTGTGATCAAATTTACTAAATTTCCTAGTTTAAATGTCATCTAAAATTACCAAATTTTCATTAATGATGTACAATATTCCTTAACAACTCTCCAAAATCTAGGTTTATATCTTCCTATCACTATATCTAGGTAGCCCTATCACTCATTCTATTGTTGCTACACTTCCATAAAGCATCCATAGCCTTTAAAAATTCAACCCAATATTACAAACCTTCATTTGTTACAAGTTAGTGTCTATTTTCCTCGTGGAGAGGTATACATACCTAGACTAGCAACATGTCTTACGTTAGCTTTTCTTCTTCTTTGCGGACTAAGATAAGCAGAATATTAGAATCCTATTCCATTTCATTATTATAAAGAAAAATAATAATTTGAAAAACTTTGTCTCCTTTCTTATTAGTAGTTTCTCTCTATGCTATTAGAATAAAGCTATTCCTATTTTTTGATCCTCTTTCTCACTATTCCAAAAAGAGAAAGTAGGAAAATCCATATAGTATATAACTGCCATATCTTCAATTTAGGTGACCTTGTAAATAACTGTTGCTTATTTCACAATTTTTTTTATGACTCTAATCAAATACATCTATCTATGTCTCATGGATTGGGCAAGGGGAATATGCCTTATTGACAAATACATAGGCTTCTTCTACGCCCAGTACATGTTTCTAAGAGATGTTGACCCATGCGTGGTTTAAATACCCCAAATAATAGGTTCCCTAGTCCATATTTGAGAAAGTCCTAGCATGTAAGGCAAGGAAATATATCCAGTGGATGTCGATTTTTATATGGATTTAATATTTCCATTTCCTCTAATTTGAGGTTTTGATTGCGATAACCTTAGTTTTGATTCAGTTGGATGGGAAATCGTGGGGAAATCAACAATATTTTCTCTATAATTAAATAATCTTTTTGGAAGCCCTAAAATTGCATGTTGTTCCCCCTTCAACTGCAAGAGATAAGGCCTGCATCAACTTTATAGAATTAGTTGCCAAGAAACATGTGGGTTCGGCTAGGGCATGCAGTGAATGGCTTCATGTTCTTTATGACATAAGGAATTGGAAGTGAAGGGCTAGGGCATGCAGTGAATGGCTACATGTTCTTTATGACATGGAGAATTGGAAGTGAAGGGCTAGGGCATGCAGTGAATGGCTTCATGTTCTTTATGACATGGGTAATTGGAAGTGAAGGTTGTGACGAGGTGAATTTATTTTTATTTTTGTGTGATAATTATTATTGTGTTATAAAAAATATGGGAATATATTATTTGGTATCATGGTATTATATATATATATTCATGTATACACAATTCCGTTCATATGAAGTGTACCAATACCATGAAAAAAATTTCGATGAAATTTTTGATCCCTTCAAGGCTCTCCTCCTCCCAATATTGGTTGAAAAAATACAAGAGATGGACCCACACCAGTGACACAAGAAAATCCTCCTTTTGTAGATTATAATACTCCTTCCTTAATCACATAAAGAGCCCTGAATTGTTTTAAAAATTTGGACCTACTTCAAAAACCCTTGATCTATATTTTAATGTGGACTAAATGACTGTGAAAAAAAACTTGGCCCCTAACTCTAGTTCTATTTGACACTACGTGTTGCATTTATTTTAGATCAACCTAATAAAACTCCCTCATAGGGCCATAATAAACTTGCATATTAGAATATTATCCGACATATATTAGATATATTCTCTAATCTTACTAGATTTAACCTCATAGTTTGGATCTTGCATTTCCTTTCACATGAAATACCATAGCTTCTTAGGTTTCCACAATGTATCCAACATATGGCTTACAACGAAATCATAAACCCCACTATGTCCAATTTATCTATGAGAAGGATGTCATATATGGAAGAGAGTCATGGGGAATACCTATAGATCTAGACTCATTATGAACTCTTGAAATAATTTGGCTAAAGGAAGGGGTAGATCTCCCTCTTGTAGAGCCAAGCATACAGTAACACCTCCATTTCCAATTTTTGTTTTTTCCTAATTAGAGTAACTTATTATTATGGTTAAACTATAATTCGTTCCATTCCGCCATACTTCTGTCACTCCCAATTTTCTTTACTTCACTATGTAAATGTCTACTTATTTATTGGTCTTGACAGTATCAATCTTTCCAGATTCAATTACACTTTTACTTTAAGCTACCCCTCTTTCTCCTTATTTAATAGGGAGCTGGTGTATTCATAAATCTCCCATTTTTTTTTCACTTATGAAAATACTGTTCCCGTTTGACTTTTAACTATGACCTTAATTTCTCCCATTGATAATTGTATTACCATACCCTCCACATATATGTACTTGAATACACCTACCAATTATACTTAACACATATAAGTTTAAACTCACCTTAATATATGGTAATATTATTTGTTTGACATTTACAAATCATTCTCTTTAACCATTACCATTAATTTCATCTTAACTTAACATTATAACTATGACATCCATGTATGGAATTAAGATGAACTTTAAACCACTTTAAACTAATTGTCACATAGGTTTAAAACTTTAAAATTTTTCGATTGTCACATAAGTTTAAAACTTTAAAATTTTTCGACCACATAACATTCTATTATCTATATGTGTACTTATTCATACGAACTTCTCACCTACACATTTACCCTCCTAACTTTATTAAATATATCTACTATCGTGGAGTTCAACCCTCCATGTGGCATAACTATGTTTTATTACTCACCACGAACTTTAAAAACATACCCCCAGGGTTTTCAACTTAGTATTCAAGAAACCCTAACCATAAATACATGAGTCAGACATTATGGTGAATTGGATTTTTCGAGCTAAAGCCATTTATTTTATTTAATGTGCTGGTATTGAATTCGTATGCGTTGGTTTCTAGTTCACTGCACATTTTATAAATTAGGTTATATTCATATTTATTCCAACGTACCTGGTCACATGGGTCTCTGACGAAACCCATTGAGCCATGGGAAGGTCATCGTAACCCTGGTCTTGGACACATGTATGCTCCAGATCTATTCCCGAATAGGTTTTGTTGGTTCCATAAATAATCCCGACTTGGGATATGGCTCATTTTCGATTGTTTCTTCTGGCGAATGCTTCCACGCTACAATGTTTTTAACTCAATCTCTCCATTTTTACTTTTGCACTCGTATGGTTTAGTATTGGGATTGAATGGCGCTAGTGTAAAAATAGTTTCAACATTACCGTTCATGGCCTCTTTCTTCGTTGAACCAGGTAATTATCTTCAGCTTAACATTCTGGGCTAAGTTTTAAATTTGTTCTCTTTTTTCGTTAATATGTAAAAGTTACATCTATATACAAATCATTAGGTGGCATCAACTTGTGTAGAGGGAAACCAAGTCCGTTGGCCACTTAACAACTTGATATGCCATCAAGCAGAAAAAATTAATAAGTCTATCTAACCAAGCTATATAAGTTTGATTTTATTTAAACTGCCTATATTCTAAGTATCTGAGCACATTACTATTAAAATATTTAAAATTAAAATTTATCTGTATAGATAAAAATAGAAGCTACGAGCCCAACTATATACTGCTTAGCACCATCAGTAGAGACTAATTCCACCAGAGCCTGGTCTTTTGCAGAATAACCCAGAATCTCTGTATGTGGGAGAATAAGAGGGAGATGTTCTTATATGCCCCGAAGCTTTCCATCCTTCTTTTGCAGCTAGAACTGAAGCTTATGAAATTCCTTCTTCTAGTCGGGAAAATTTTGCGCTAATGGTGCGATACCCAGAGAAATTTCTTCTAGGGCTTTCACTAGGATAATATTCATCGACCAGTACAAGAACAAGGTTTGGTTGAATTGTTTGGTTCAGCCTCAGGAGTGCCCAAGATCGGGCACCAAAATGCACAATTCCTTCACGTCAATTTCCATTGAGTTTTCATGTCTGTTCAGGTCTTCTTCCCAATCTTCCATCAGCTCTCTTATTTCGTCAAATGTCCATTCTCGATAAGCTGTAGGCACATCATTTATGATGCTAGAGACTTTCTTGCAGCCCAGAGTTCTTCCCCTAAAGGAGTTGGGTTGATAGGCTGTCAGAGACCCCCTGGTTATTTTTCCTCAGCCACTTGAATTTGGGCCACCTCTGCCCTTCGTTACCAATTTCCAAGCCATTGACTTATACCTACACGTTTTGGGAGGATCTGGAATGAGACTAATAGCTCGCGTAGGTGGTAGCACAAGCCTAGAAGGGACAATGTGCATTTCTGAACAAGGAATGTCACAATGTGCACTTATGAACAAGGAAGTTGTCCTAATCAAGGATTAAGAGTGCACCATGCACTCCTATCCTTAATGCGTGACTTGTGTAACCAGAATTTGTTTCAGTCTAGAAGATAGAACAAGAGGTGTACACAATGTGTTTAGAGATGAATAAAGTGCGACAGATACTAACTTATCAAAAAGACTTAGAAAGACTTGTAGAATGAGAAATACACATCAAAATGCCAGTTTACAAACACTCCTCAAGTACAATAAACAAAGTGTCTGTGACTGCGAACAAAATGTGTCGTTTTTATGAAAACAAATATATGTCAACCATGGAGTGCACTAAATAAGTTATCAACATTGTGACAACACTTAAGAGCAATCAAAACACTTGAAACAAATTAAACAACTTCAAGCGAAACATGTCAACCAAAGCGACACTTAATATGATAGATGAGTAGGCTCCAAAATTTGAATGTGGGAAAATTTTGGAGGGTGTTGTAGCAGGGGACAAGAAGCACTGATACCATATGTAACATACTTGAATTCATACCAAAAAAAAATAAAAAATTACTATAGTACCATTATAACTATACTTATCTTCATTTTAGTTGATACATGCAGTCTAGTACCAGTCTAGTACTTCACTCTTTGTATGAATCTTAGTTAGATATTTGTGCTATACGTCCTGATTAAATATTAAGAGTGCGCCATGTGCTCCTATCGTTAATGCGTGACTTGTGTAACCAAAATTTGTTTACGTCTAGAAGATAGAACAAAGGTGTACACAATGAGTTTAGAGGTGAAATAAAGTGTGACAAATACTAACTCATCAAAAATACTTAGACAGACTTGTATAGTGAGAAATACACATCAAAATTCGAGTTTACACACACTCCCCAAGTACAATAAACAAAGTTTCTGCGACTGCGAACAAAATGTGTCGTTTTATGAAAACAAATATATGGCAACCATGGAGTGCAGTAAATAAGTTATAAACATTGTGACAACACTTAGGAGCAATCAAAACACTTGAAACAAACGAAACAACTTGAAACAAAACATGACGACCAAAGTGACACTTAGTATGATAGATGAGTAGGCTCCAAAATTTGAATGTGGGACAATTTTGGAGGTTGTTGTAGCAGGGAGAAGAAGCACTCATGCCATATGTAACATACTTGAATTCATACAAAAAAAAAAAAAATCTTTACTATAGTACCATTATAACTATACTTATCTTCATTTTTGTTGATACATGCAGTCTAGTACTTCACTCTTTGTATGAATCTTAGTTAGATATTTATGCTATATGTCATCATTAAAGTCATGGAAATTCTATTTATTTTAAACATTATTAGTAGATAGAGAATGTTTCTTACAATTAATGGCTTCTCTCTTCACTCCAATAATTTCATAAATAAACCCATTAAAAGATTTTCCATATTAATATAATATATAAAATAAACCCATTAAAAGCTTGGTCATATTAATATAATATACATAGTCATTTGTTTTTAATAACATTTTTGTTTGGTCTCATACACTTCCATTTAAATCTCTCGGCGAAGAATGGAAGGACAATTTATATATTTTGTACCTAAGATGTTCTTTTCAATTTATTGAGCTAATGTGGAATGTATACTTTCAACCCTTATATGAAAACCCTTCTTTACAATTTATTGAGATAATGTTGTGAATGTGGAGGGCATACCTTCAAGCCTTTAATAATTAAAGGGGTTTTCATTCTATTTATTAAAACTTGGTTCATTACAATATAACATGGATAGTGGAAACCTTAATATTTTCATTTTATTTATTAAAACATGATAATTAAATTGGTTCATTACCATATAACATGGAATATTAAAGATTTATATTATATTTATTAAAACTTGGTTCATTACCATATAACATGGATAGTCGCAACCTTAAACCAATTGCAATTTCACTTAAATTAAAACCTTGGGCTCGATCTTGAACACATTACAATAATGATACATATAGTTGCAGGTCTCAAGATCTGGCGCATAGACAATTCTTCTGTTATTTTAATTATGTCGATGGTAAATACATATAAATTGCTCCTTTTCGTTTGCATATCAATGTGGGATAAACATTAATAATTTTCAGTCTCGGTGTACACTTGTCGGTTGGTCAATCAACCACATCACACCCTTTACATGATACTCACATGACGTACAATTATGGTAAGATTTTGAAAAATTGTGATAAGAGGTTTTGATCCAATCGTGGATCTTAGGTTGGGGATTTTCCTAAAACCTATTCCCCCTAGTTCGAACACATTTCATTTCACATTTTGGCCATGCAACGCTATGCATGCTAGTAAGGGAAGCAACAAGTGTTAGGTTTTCTCATATGTCTACTATTTTTTCTAGCCTACAAGACATCATTATACCAATGGAAATTTTGTGGAGAAGAGGTTATGTACAAACCTAGCCATGGTAATTTCTCCCTTTTGATTACATTATAGTGACAATTCCATTATAAGTTTATGTAGATTTCTTATTTGCAATTTTGTTCTCCTTGAGTACTAATTATTTTGGCTATGGTTGTACATCATTTTGGCTTTGCATTCTCATTGAATCAGCTCCATGAGTCATAAGCGGGGTTGGAAATTTAAGTTACGGGTAATGATATACCCCTCATAGGGACTTTCAGGCTATTTTCATGGTGATTCCACGTGCTTCGTTTAAACCCTAACATCTTTTGCTCTGAGGATGGCGTAGGAGATTTAGGTTTTCTGTTTTAAATTGACTCTAATCCAGGGGAATATGTAATATTCTAATATTCCCAAGATCCGTTCCATTTCATAATAACGTTGGGCCATTCAACACCTTAATAAATTAGCGTTTTTTGATTTAAGCGACTATAGTATTCTATACATGTCTACCATTCTTCGACATTTTGACATAAGATGTGAATCTAGGATTGTTTATAGTTAAACTTGAGATTTGATTTAAACCCTTATTTATGAATTTGGGGTTATATCTCTAGTCTTCAATGATCGATTCCTTTCCTTTGCTAAAATTTATAATACGACTTTGGATTATTTTATTGTCTGCTTTAGATAATTGCATCCTATCGCCCAAACGTACTTGTAACAAGAGTTCATGTAGCTCATCCCACTATTTAGGTATATGGCATTTGATGTACTTATAGTTTCTATTAAGGTTTAATTATTAACATTATTAACATTTTTTTCTCCTTTGTAGAAAAAACCCTGGATTTAGATAGCCCACAACAATTTTTCTATGAATCCCTTCCAATTTATTTTTCATTGGTTATTAATCAACCTATGACATTCTTCCCCTAGATAAATTTATGATGCTAGAGACTTTCTTGCAGCCCAGAGTTCTTCCCCTAAAGGAGTTGGGTTGATAGGCTATCAGAGACCCCCTGGTCATTTTTCCTCAGCCACTTGAATTTGGGCCACCTCTGCCCTTCGTTACCAATTTCCAAGCCATTGACTTATACCTACACGTTTTGGGAGGATCTGGAATGAGACTAATAGCTCGCGTAGGTGGTAGCACAAGCCTAGAAGGGACAATGTGCATTTCTGAACAAGGAATGGCACAATGTGCACTTATGAACAAGGAAGTTGTCCTGATCAAGGATTAAGAGTGCACCATGCACTCCTATCTTTAATGCGTGACTTGTGTAACCAGAATTTGTTTCAGTCTAGAATATAGAACAAGAGGTGTACACAATGAGTTTAGAGATGAATAAAGTGTGACAGATACTAACTTATCAAAAAGACTTAGAAAGACTTGTATAATGAGAAATAAACATCAAAATGCCAGTTTACAAACACTCCCCAAGTACAATAAACAAAGTGTCTGTGACTGCAAACAAAATGTGTCGTTTTATGAAAACAAATATATGTCAACCATGGAGTGCACTAAATAAGTTATCAACATTGTGAAAACACTTAAGAGCAATCAAAACACTTGAAACAAATGAAACAACTTGAAACGAAACATGTCGACCAAAGCGACACTTAATATGATAGATGAGTAGGCTCCAAAATTTGAATGTGGGAAACTTTTGGAGGGTGTTGTAGCAGGGGACAAGAAGCACTGATACCATATGTAACATACTTGAATTCATACAACAACAAAAAAAAAAATTACTATAGTACCATTATAACTATACTTATCTTCATTTTAGTTGATACATGCAGTCTAGTACCAGTCTAGTACTTCACTCTTTGTATGAATCTTAGTTAGATATTTGTGCTATACGTCCTGATTAAATATTAAGAGTGCGCCATGTGCTCCTATCCTTAATGCGTGACTTGTGTAACCAAAATTTTTTTACGTCTGGAAGATAGAACAAAGGTGTACACAATGAGTTTAGAGGCGAAATAAAGTGTGACAAATACTAACTCATCAAAAATACTTAGACAGACTTGTATAGTGAGAAATACACATCAAAATTCGAGTTTACACACACTCCCCAAGTACAATAAACAAATTTTCTGCGACTGCGAACAAAATGTGTCGTTTTATGACAACAAATATATGGCAACCATGGAGTGCAGTAAATAAGTTATAAACATTGTGACAACACTTAGGAGCAATCAAAACACTTGAAACAAATGAAACAACTTGAAACAAAACATGACGACCAAAGTGACACTTAGTATGATAGATGAGTAGGCTCCAAAATTTGAATGTGGGACAATTTTGGAGGTTGTTGTAGCAGGGAGAAGAAGCACTCATGCCATATGTAACATACTTGAATTCATACAAAAAAAAAAAAAAATCTTTACTATAGTACCATTATAACTATACTTATCTTCATTTTTGTTGATACATGCAGTCTAGTACTTCACTCTTTGTATGAATCTTAGTTAGATATTTATACTATATGTCATCATTAAAGTCATGGAAAATCTATTTATTTTAAACATTATTAGTAGATAGAGAATGTTTCTTACAATTAATGGCTTCTCTCTTCACTCCAATAATTTCATAAATAAACCCATTAAAAGCTTTTCCATATTAATATAATATATAAAATAAACCCATTAAAAGCTTGGTCATATTAATATAATATACATTGTCATTTGTTTTTAATAACATTTTTGTTTGGTCTCATACACTTCCATTTAAATCTCTCGGCGAAGAATGGAAGGACAATTTATATCTTTTCTACCTAAGATGTTCTTTTCAATTTATTGAGCTAATGTGGAATGTATACTTTCAACCCTTATATGAAAACCCTTCTTTACAATTTATTGAGATAATGTTGTGAATGTGGAGGGCATACCTTCAAGCCTTTAATAATTAAAGGGGTTTTCATTCTATTTATTAAAACTTGGTTCATTACCATATAACATGGATAGTGGAAACCTTAATATTTTCATTTTATTTATTAAAACATGATAATTAAATTGGTTCATTACCATATAACATGGAATATTAAAGATTTATATTATATTTATTAAAACTTGGTTCATTACCATATAACATGGATAGTCTCAACCTTAAACCAATTGCAATTTCACTTAAATTAAAACCTTGGGCTCGATCTTGAACACATTACAATAATGATACATATTGTTCCAGGTCTCAAGATCTGGCGCATAGACAATTCTTCTGTTATTTTAATTATGTCGATGGTAAATACATATAAATTGCTCCTTTTCGTTTGCATATCAATGTGGGATAAACATTAATAATTTTCAGTCTCGGTGTCCACTTGTCGGTTGGTCAATCAACCACATCACACCCTTTACATGATACTCACATGGCGTACAATTATGGTAAGATTTTGAAAAATTGTGATAAGAGGTTTTGATCCAATCGTGGATCTTCGGTTGGGGATTTTCCTAAAACCTATTCCCCCTAGTTCGAACACATTTCATTTCACATTTTGGCCATGCAACGCTATGCATGCTAGTAAGGGAAGCAACAAATGTTAGGTTTTCTCATATGTCTACTATTTTTTCTAGCCTACAAGACATCATTATACCAATGGAAATTTTGTGGAGAAGAGGTTATGTACAAACCTAGCCATGGTAATTTCTCCCTTTTGATTACATTATAGTGACAATTCCATTATAAGTTTATGTAGATTTCTTATTTGCAATTTTGTTCTCCTTGAGTACTAATTATTTCGGCTATGGTTGTACATCATTTTGGCTCTGCATTCTCATTGAATCAGCTCCATGAGTCATAAGCGGGGTTGGAAATTTAAGTTACGGGTAATGATATACCCCTCATAGGGACTTTCTAGCTGTTTTCATGGTGATTCCACGTGCTTCGTTTAAACCCTAACATCTTTTTCTCTGAGGATGGCGTAGGAGATTTAGGTTTTCTGTTTTAAATTGACGCTAATCCAGGGAATATGTAATATTCTAATATTCCCAAGATCCCTTCCATTTCATAATAACGTTGGGCCATTCAACACCTTAATAAATTAGCGTTTTTTGATTTAAGCGACTATAGTATTCTATACATGTCTACCATTCTTCGACATTTTGACATAAGATGTGAATCTGGGATTGTTTATAGTTAAACTTGAGATTTGATTTAAACCCTTATTTATGAATTTGGGGTTATATCTCTAGTCTTCAATGATCGATTCCTTTCCTTTGCTAAAATTTATAATACGACTTTGGATTATTTTATTGTCTGCTTTAGATAATTGCATCCTATCGCCCAAACGTACTTGTAACAAGAGTTCATGTAGCTCATCCCACTATTTAGGTATATGGCATTTGATGTACTTATAGTTTCTATTAAGGTTTAATTATTAACATTATTAACATTTTTTTCTCCTTTGTAGAAAAAACCCTGGATTTCGATAGCCCACAACAGTTTTTCTATGAATCCCTTCCAATTTATTTTTCATTGGTTATTAATCAACCTATGACATTCTTCCCCTAGATAAATTTAATGGAATTGGAAAACACATGGTAAATATTGCACTATTGCAACCACTTAATTTTTTTCTAATAATTTTGAAAATAGGATGCATATCCACCAATTAGTTTTATTAAATAAGGGTGTAACATATGTTTTGGCATATCCTTTTGTTAGTATTCTACTTATCATTACTGACACGGTGTTATGAAGATGTGACTTGAGGGAGCTTGGTCTTCTCGAACCAGATTGGAGTGACCCACTGCTCATGAGGGGTAAAATATGTTTTGGCATATTCTCCTTTAAGTATTCTACTTATCATCACTGACACGGTGTTATGAGATGTGACTTGAGCGAGCTTGGTCTTCTCGAACTAGAATGGGGTGACCCACATCGATTGTGCACACTCTTGAGGGGTAAACGGTCTACGCCCACTCATGAGGGAGAAACGGTCTAGTCAGGACAGGCGGCTAAAATGAGTCGTACATTTCCTACTTTGTATTATATTAACCACATGCGTCCTGGTCCACCGGCATTCACCACACAGATGCTATCGATAATGCTACCCACAGCCATCCCCACGAGCCTTATAAATGGAGGCTACCACCACACATTGGTAAGCATACCAAGAGCGTTTCCCATTTCCCATTGTTGGAGTTGGTATTATCATTCCACCCAGCATTTCGTTACCCATTTCCCATTATAGAGGTAGAGGTTATATAGATATTTCATTCGAGGCAGCCATAGCCATATACATGTCGATGATGAAGTACTCATTTGGGTTTGCATTGGCAATAATGGTAGTAGCCCTGGCGGTGGGCAGTGTTGTAGGCGCGCCCAACACAAACTTCGTATCGTCTGCGTGTAACACGCAGAAGATCCCAAGCATTTATGTTATAATAAATTCATATATTCAATTACACATTTATGTTATAATAAATTCAATTACACATTTATGTTATAATAAATTTCAAAAAATAACCATATACATGAAAACAAAAATTAAATATCTATTTTCTATAAAAAAAAAAATAATTCTTTTTAAAATACCATCATATATCCATTTTAAGTATGAAACATGAGCCTTGACGAATATTTTCTACTTCTAATAACTTTACAACATATTCATTTTTTTAATTATAGCCGACATTATTTTTTCTATTTAGAAATAATTTTATTTTTTATTTTATTTTAATATGGAATGGAAAAAAGGACAAACTTTCACATCCACTTATACTCTGTTGTAGAAACTTACACATCCACTCATACTAGTTTGTAGAATGAGACAATATTTTTTATATTTAGAAATAATTTTATTTTTTATTTTATTTTAATATGGAATGGACAAACGGACAAACTTACACATCCACTTATACTCTGTTGTAGAAAATTATACACCCACACATACTGGGTTGTAGAATGAGCCTCGGGAGTCAATAATGATAAAAAATTTCATCCCCATTTATTGCTTGTAAATTATATATGAAATTTAAAAAAAATATCATTTTTATAATTTAAAAAATCATAAAACTAATTTAATTATATAATTAAAAAGGGTAAAAAATTAATATTATTAAGTCTAATTATAATTAAATTATTTTTATTATTCTTTTCCATTTCATGGATGTGAGATGTATTATAAAATAATTTTGATGTGTATGGGTGTTTAATTGATATGGCTAAGTTAATTCAATGTTTATGAATTATTTATTTAGTTATATGAATTCTTCTTCTTTATTTTATTGGAAACTGGATTCTTCATCCGTCATTAAAAGTTACATAAATCTTGAATTTCCAAAGGATAACTAAAATGGAGGATATTTTTTAAACTAACAAGCTTCCTACCAATAACAAATAATCAGAAAATGAATATGATTATCATAACCACTTAGAAGACTCCTTGAGAATTCAATATTTCAAGGCAAAAATGGATGTGATGTTTACATGACTTTCACCTAGTTCACCAATTTTTCATTTTTTTCTTGGATTAATGCCTTATTGCTCTTGGAGGGTAGTTTTTCTCTTCTTTACACATTCAATTCCATCATTTAAAACCCAAAACGAGAGTGTGAGGAACTCGTGAACAACCACTTTCTTAGAATAGCCTCATGAGCTAGCATGTCCTTCACATATTTTCCATGCCATTATTCCATGATGGAAATGAGTCATATGTCATCCAGATCCATATCTTCTAGTAGGCCTTAAGTTCAACTTCTTCCAAATGTGACCTTATCATTTCTTGTGGAAATGCATTTTGTTAGTGCTCTTTAAGAGACTTTTTCACACCCTATAAGGGGCTATGGGATTTACCTTCTACTAATCACATGCCTCATTGAATATTGAATTACTCTCACGATTGCTTCGGAGAGTGAGTCTATTTCAAAGATATGGATCTCATTAGGATTTGAGGTACCCTAGGGACTCGAATTTCTTCTTCTTTGAGGAATTTTCCATGAATCAAATGTCTCATTTTTAGAAGTATTGTTTCCAAACTATTTCATTTTATTCATTAGACAACCCCCAATAAGATGCTCATATTCGTCACAATTTCTGCACGTAAAGTGAACTTTTTACTAATATAGAGATTGCTTCAAATGTGTGTGTGTGTGTGTGTGTGTGTGTGTGTGTGTTGAAGAGACTAGGAGATATTCATGTATACATAAATATTGGTTGGCGAGATACAAGAGATGGACCCGCACCAGGGAAGCAAGAAAATCCTCCTTTTGTAGATTATAATACTCCTTCCATAATCATATAAAGATCCCTGAATAGTTTTAAAAATATGGACGTACTTCAAAAACCCTCGATCTATCTTTTAATGTGGACTAAATGGCTGTAAAAAAAATCTTGGCCCCTAACTCTAGTTCTATTTGACACTACGTGTTGCATTTATTTTAGATCGACCCAATAAAACTCCTTCATAGGGCCATAATAAACTTTCATATCAGAACATTTTCTGACATATATTAGATATATTCTCTAATATTAATAGATTCAACCTCATAGTTTGGATCTTGCATTTCTTTTCACATGAAACACCATAGCTTCTTAGGTTTCCACAATGTACCCAATATATGGTTTACAATGAAACCATAAACCCCACTATGTACAATTTATCTATGAGAAGGATGTCATATATGAAGAGAATCATGGGGAATGCCTATATATATAGACTCATTATGAACTCTCAAAATAATTTGGCTAAAGGAAGGGGTAGATCTCCCTCTTGTAGAGCCAAGCATACATGGCTATGAAAAAGAAATCCTCGAAAACAAATTCATCATATTAATTAATATTATAATAAATAAATCTTTAAATTTTATTTTAAATTTTTTAAATATAAAAAATAATATCATCTAGGTTGCTAAAGGTATCTCATCTAGAGAGGTGATTTAAATTCTAGTATGAAAGAGATTTTTACTAAAAATAAATAAATAAGATGCTACGTAGATTATAAAATAATAGTTAAAAGTAAAAAGTAATCAAAATAATAAATAAATAGGTTAAATTGAATTTGTTATATTATAAACAATTTATTCTAAAATATTCATAATAATGATATTTCATTAAAAAATATAATAATAATAATAATATTTCAAAACTTTGATATGATATTTCAAAACTTTAACTTTAAATGTAAATCATAATATTTAAACATGTAATATTTATATATAATATAAATTATATTATTAAAAATTAGTATAAATTTGATTCTATAATTATGTAATAAATCTACAATTAAAATATATTTATACAATTAGAATTGGTCAAATCAATATTATAATTCAAAAAGTATTTAACTAATTATTAATCCCACCAATATGACTAATTCTTTTTTTTTTTTTTTTTTCCTTTAGTGTTCTTGATATTTCCATGTTATTTTCTTTTAGAGAAATAAAATTAAAGATCCTATTTTTTAAAATTGTTGCATAACATATTACTTTAATATGTTTGTAATTGTTTTTGCTTTGTTTGTTAGGTGATGTGAGTTCTATGATGGGTGGGATGCATGATCTATGCCTTGAGTAGATGCAACCTAGGGGAATTTAAGCTATCAAAATATCTTGAGGATCACACCGAGCTTGGGAAACACCAACCCTTAGCATGAATGGTTTTTTGCCAATGGAATTTCAAAATAATTACCTCTTCACCATGGAGTTTCTTAAAATAAGACATTTTCATCGTATATTCTACGACTCTTGGGAAATATGCTTGTAATTTTATTATGCTTAAAAAATAAGGGTTATGCTATTTAGGATTTAAATTTTTGAGAAATACATATTAGCCTTGTTTTTTTATCGAAAAATTTCTATTAAGTTATAAAATAAGTACATTATATAGTCTGATTCGTTCATGCTCTCCCCGCTTCACACCAACTAGATTTTTTAGCTAGGAGAGCAATACAAAAACAAAGAAGATATTTCCCTGTTTCAAAGTATCTACATAGAAGAAAAGGCCTTACTTTCCAGAAAACATAAAGCACCAAGAAACAACTAGTTGGCGGCATTTACAAAGGAGGATGCAGTTCGTAACTGGCACCATGGACGTATTGGTGATCAAATCCTTCATGCACATGGAATTTAACATGTGCCATACAAGCTTCTATTTCATCCAACTGCTTGTTAGTTCTTTGCCGGCTCTGGCAAACTGAGGCGAGATGCTCCAATAATTCCCCTTGGGTGAACTGAATATCATTAATATATGCAAGTATTTCATTATAGTCATCATACCTCTGCTCTCAAAGAATTCCCAAATAGCCACCATGTCCCGCAATTTCTCTGCAATATATGTAAGGGAAGGCGCCTGCTCCATCACGCCAGTTGACAAGTATCGGTTGTGGGAAACCTCACCCTCTTAATAAACTCTACCCTCCCCCTCATTAGATCTCTCCCCATCTATACCTTTGTGGCCACTGCCACGCCGAGCATGAGCCCACTACGGGTTCATCCCTACACTAAACATGCAACACTAACTCTACCAAGAGCCCAACATAGCTAATCCACACCCTCCCAACAAACTAGCACAATTCCAGCACTTTGGAGGTTGCGTAGCCCCCCACCATTCACAATGGTTGGGACTGTTATGATCCTCACCCTATGACAAAAACAAAATATATTTCCAATTGGGATAACAAAGGTCCCCCCTACGATACTAATTTTTCACAAGAAATAATCCAAAAATTTGCAAAAAAACAATACTCCATAAACTCTAATATTACAGAATCAAAAGGACCCACGTGTAACCACCCTCCCCAACACCCAAGACAAGTCACAGAAATAAAAATAAAAAAACTCAAGGCCTCCCATGGATTCCATCCAAGCTAATGATAGAACAAAAACCAAGCTTTGATCACTAAATTTTGACCAAATACAAATGTAAAGAGATAATGAAAAAAACTGCTTACCTAAATTCTGACTCGATTACAGAACCTTTGAAATTTGACTAGCAACACACTTGTGTTTCTCAAATAATGGGCACAGAGTTGACTCATGTCACCTTGCGGCCTTCACTGTCCATTGTCTCAATTGGCTAAGTCTCCCCTCCCCCAAATAACTACGTAATGGTTTCGAGGAGACTCTCCACAAAAAATTGAATTACCCCTGAGATCCCTATACTCATTTCCACGCTCACCAACTTTGCCATCATTCCCACTACTCTGAAAAATATACCTAGCATCACTTTGAGAAGGCTCGTTGTGCTTCCTCTTTCCAACACCCACTTGCTATGCTCCAACCACATTATAACCGTTGCATGTGGAAGAAGTAATAATCTATGTCGTTAGATAATTTTTGGAACTCACCCATATTGAAGATTTTTTAATTATTTTTTATAGTTTTTTTTACTTGTTTTATAATGATTTTTTATTTTTATTTTTAAATATTTTTAATGTTTGTCCTTTTACTTTCTTTTAGAATTTTCTATTTTAATGTTATGATTGTAATTATTTTAAATATTTTTTATTTTTTATGTTTTTTAATTTTTTTTATTTTTTTAATTTAGTTGAAACTTTTTTTTAATGTTTTTTTTATTAGTTTTTAATTTTCAAATTCTATGTTCTACATTTTATTTTTTGTTTGTTATTTTTACTTAAAGTTTTATATGAAAATTTTTGCGGGGAATAAAATTTCAAATCTCATTATTTTGTTTTTGTCTCATGTTGTGTGTGATACTCCATCAGCCTTGACCTGTGGCTTGAGTAGTTGCGACCCAGGGGCTTATAATCCGTCAAACTCACCGAGCGATCGCACCCGACCTTGGCCGCACCAGCCCTTTTACTGACTAGAGTTTATAGCATGTCTCGTCCCCCTAGCACAGGGCACAACCACCCCCCAGTGAGGTTTGATCCTGGGTCACTTTGTTGACGAGGTCCATCCTCAACCATTTGTGCTAGTGGGACTTGACCAAATCTCATTATTATTTTAGATTAAATTCATAAAAAAATCCTAAAATTTTCTATTTTTTTCAACTTTTTGTTTTTCAGTTTTCATAAAATATTCTATTTTGGATGTCATGTATAGTGAGAAGGTCCCAAAATATGTATTTTTTTAATTATACCTATATGAAAAAAGCATATTTTTGTCGAGTACTTAAAATTATTAGTTTTGGTGACAATTATTTTATGTGTATTGAAGTATTAATTATAGATATATAAATATATATAAAATCCTAACCTCAAACTATTACTTTTTTTTAAATTTGCAAAAAAAAAAAAAAATCTCATTATAAGAAAATATTTACAATGAAAAAAACAAGAGCAAGTTTAGAAAACCATTAAAAGGCAGACACCATAGGATAAAAAAATGGAAAAGGAATAAGGCAACTTGAAAAATAGTTAAATAATCAACATTTAAAAAAAAAGTGTGCATACTTAGGACAAAAGAAATTTTAAAGGAAAATAAACCTAAGCTGAACAACGATAGTGACAGGTTTTTATCATTGTGATCAAATTTACTAAATTTCCTAATTTAAGTGTCATCCAAAATTACCAAATTTTCATTAATGATGAACAATATTCCTTAACAACTCTCCAAAATCTAGGTTTATATCTTCCTATCACTATATCTAGGTAGCCCTATCACTCATTCTATTGTTGCTACATTTCCATAAAGCATCCATAACCTTTAAAAATTCAACCCAATATTACAAACCTTCATTTGTTACAAGTTAGTGTCCATTTCCCTCATGGAGAGGTATACATACCTAGACTAGTAACATGTCTTATGTTAGCTTTTCTTCTTCTTCTTTGCTTTTTTAATTTTTTCTTTTATGAATAATCGAAGAATGAACTATTTGTGGAACTAGGATCGTAGCTTGCAAGATGGAATCAATTAGTGGAGGAACGAATCAAGAACTTACACTTTTGATCTTACCCACTCTAAAAGAGTAAAACATTCATAAGTTTCCATTCATAATTTAATTCATTATTTTTAGTTTGCCAAAATTTACTTAATATAGCTACATTTAATAATATTAGTTACCCACATTGAAAAATAATGTATTTCTAAAAATCACACATAAAAGAAACTATGCAGTTATTGTCTCTCCTACTCATTCTCATTATGAACTCACCTTAATTATTAGATTCAAACAAATAATATTTATCTTTGAAAATTGAATGTTATATTTCTCATGTCGAAAACCTTAGCACTCCCCACGGAATCACAACACCTAATATTACTTAACTGAAAATATGCATAAAAAAAAAAAGAACTAACAAAAAAGTTAAAAATAAAATGACCAATGGTATAAGAAACTCTTAAAAAAATTCAAGGTAAAGTATGTACGAAGGAATCGTATTCACCATCTACCTTGTCTAATCATTTCTTCCCATCCCTAATTTTAGTAACCCTTCATTTAGGCCCATGCCATATGTTCTAAGACATAATATGCTACCATTTTTCATTATTATCTTTGTATGCCTTAAAAAAAAATCACTTTTGTTAAATGTGTTATAACTAACTTCATTTTTATCATACTAACACTTGGATATTTTTTTGTATATGTTGCGCACTTCTACTTTGTTTTCTTCACAACTCACCTCAAATATAAAGAGTGTATCAATTAATTGGTATATGGTAGTGTTGTCGTTGCAACTAACACCCTCCAAAATTTTGCTTACATAAGAATTTTGGTGCCTAGTGAGCGTTTTGTGATCTATTGTTCCATAGACACTTCGTGATTGCTTAATGTTTTGTGAAGTGTTAAGTCTTGTTCTAAGTGTCAAAGTCAATTTATCACACATGCTAAGTTCTTGATGTCTTCAAAAGCACACTTATTTTCATGAAACCTTAGATAGACATTGCACAATTCTTGAAAACAGTGCTTGCAGAATGCCTAGTATAGTAGACTGTGTAACCTATGTGGACAGTCGGTGTGGATTCTCCATTGATAGTAGTCCTCTCACTTTGGTTGCAATTGTATTACTCTTCCACTGAATTTTCCCAACTATCACTATTCCGCACATTTAAATTTGCAAGTATGGATTTTACATTCGTGACTATTATTTTGCTTGCATTTACTTTAAAAAGTGTCTCTTTCATGTTATATTTGCTATGTCATGGGTCGCTTTCACTTTCTTTAGCTTTTGCAAGTGTTATTTGCACTTTTTCTCTTACTTTTGCAAGTGTTTTCTTGTGGTCATGGCAGTGTCACATTAAATCAAAGGGACTCATTTGTACCATCTTGAAAGTTAGCTCTAATGCATTCTCATGCACTACTTTGTTCTATCCATAAAAGAATATTCATTAGACACATTGCCAAACTCTTAAACATTGTTTCACGAATATCATCACTTATGTCACAGTGTATCTTAAGTGTAGCACTAGGAAGTAAGCATTGTACTATTGTCATTGCAACCACTTAATTTTTTAATAATTCTAAAGATAAGACGCTATTCTCTTTTAAGTATTTTACTTATCTTTACTATCTTGTTTTAAGTATTCTACTTATCTTTACTAAGAGGGTGTTATGAGAATGTGATTTAATGACTCATACTTGAGGGAGCTTGGTCTTCTGGAACGAGGATGGGATGGTTGTCTTAATCTCTCCTATACTCTAAGTCCCAATGAACGACTTAATTTTTTAATAATTCTGTAAAGCTTATTTACCACTTAATTTTTTTAATAATTCTTAAAGCCTATTTAAAAATAGGGCGACTATCCACAAATTAGCTTTATTAAATAGCGTGTCACACCCTCTTTAATTTTTCTGCCTATCTTTCTTGACTCACACGGTGTTATGAGGGAGCTTATTCGTTCGTCTACTGGAAAGAGGACAGTGTGATCGTAGTGTGTGACCCACATGTCCAGTAATGAGTCAGGGCAGGCGGCTAGAATGAGTCGTGAATTTGGGACCCATCCACACACACTCAAGTTATCCATAATCCTACCCTTCCCCGCAAACTAGAGCCCTTTAAATGGAGGCTGCCTCGACACATTGATAAGCATGCGCAAGAGAATTTCCCATTTCACATTATTGGAGTTGTTATTATTATTCCATGCAGCATTTCATTTCCCATTTCCCATCGCATTGTACAGGTAGAGGTTATATAGATATATACCATTCGAGGCAGCAATAGCCATAATGGTAGTAGCCATGGTGGTGGGTAGTGTTGTAGGCATAACCAACACAAACTTTGTATCGTCTGCGTGTAACACGCAGAAGATCCCAAGCAGAAGTCCCTTTTATAGTACTCTTGGATCCCTACTCGTAGATCTAGAGGGAAACACTGCCTTCAGTGGTTACGACTACAAAGCATCCCACGCACGCTCACCTATCGCTTATGGGCGTGGGGTTTTCAATCAGGGAATCTCTCAGTCTGATTACACCACCTGCCTGAAAAACCTGGGTGGCCGCATCTGGAACATTTGCGGCAATGCCATCGGTGCTCGAGTTCAGCTAACTGACATTTTCATCTGCTACGAGCAGTACAGCTTTTAGTTATATGACCAACGACTGCTCAACTGCTTCTACTTATTTCTTCTCTCTATATGAAACGTCTCACATGATTCACTGAGCCAGACAGAATCTAATGTTGATGCTGTGATATTGTCATCCATCGAATTCGTTCTATATTCTGTTCTACTGTCGGTGCCAGTAATCTCATTTGCATGGTGTCACGACTTTTGTTTTCAACGTATTAAAAAGTTGTAGCTGAAACTATGTACCATGAACCGTTCCTCTCACATCGAATTATTCACTCACTCAAATCTTATATGCCACTAAGCTATAGTGCAACTCCTATATATGAAGCTTCTTAACCTAATTAACAAAGTTTTTAATATTTGTATTCATATGCTCTAACCAATGTAATTTTCTTTTAGTATTATGCATATATTCATTACTTATTAAAATTATTGTTCGAGTGAGATATAGATATAATATTAACAAATTGAAAAATTAAAAAGGATTTAATGTAAATTGATAAATTTAATTAGAAAAAAAAGTCAATATAATTTCTTTTAATAATTTATATAATTATATATTTTTTGAAATTAAAAAAATTATCCATATTGTAATTTTGAGGAGAAAATGGATGGAACAACAAAATTTGGTCTAATTATTGATCTGCAATTCATGTTAAGTTTTTGAAATCTCCACTTTTAATGTTAATCTAAAAAAACATGATTTTTTGCTTAAACTGCAACTTTTATGGACATAGTAACGTAGTCATAGCAGTAAGTAGAAGGAAAAAACAATATCAGTATTGGATGGCGTTTAACTCTCTTGTATAGCAACTTTCTTATTCATAATTAGAAAATAAAAAGACTCTACGAAATTTACTAAAAAAAAACATGGATGATGATGAATTATTATTATTATTATTATGCTACTGCAAATCTAAGAATATATTTGTTAGATTGAGGCTACCATATGCATCAGTATCTTGTATAGCAACTTGTTTTTTTGATAATTAGAAAATACAAAGACTCTACAATTTTAATTTTTTTTAAAAACATGAATGAAGATGAATTATTATTATTATTATGCTACAAATCTAAGAATATATTTGTTGGTATCTTCCTAATCTTATATTTTAAAAATATAATTTAGAATAAGCTTTTAGAATGAAACCTGACAAATATCTTAATTTTAGATTAGATCGAAATATATTTGTTGGTATCTCGGTAATTTTATATTTTAAAAATATAATTTATGATAAGCTTTTAGAATGAAAGTGCGTCATCATATAATTTTAGATTATCCACTCTATTTTGTGTCAATATCTTCTCATTGCACCTCAAAATCTGAATCCTAAACGTTGGTACATAAAGAAAATGAAATGCAAAATCGTAGTTACGTTTTATGGGAAAGTATTCGATTGGGGTTCGTCGATGAATCAATTAACCATTTATTTGTTATTGGTGAAACGACTTCCATTCATAATGAATATGAACATGATAAAAATAGCTTCTCCCCATCGATACCATAGAGTTTGATTGGCCGTAAAGATTAATAATTTGATGAGCCATCAAGATTAATAACACATTTGCAACAATGCCATTGATGCTCGAGTTAAGGTAATTGATTGTTTCATCTACTACGAGCGACACAAATTTTAGTTATATCAATGTCCACTCAACTACAATCCAGTGCACTGCCCAACACGCATCTCCCTCATATCTATATATATGTTTGTTCGTTTCAAAAACACCTCACGCTATTCCCTAGCAACTGATCAACCACTTTCTACTTTATAAATCCTTCATATAATATAAATAAAACACGGTGCAACAATATGAAGTTCAGTTAGATGTCTGCCCCTCTAGCAAATAATACGAAGGTTGTGTCCATCCATTATTAGTAAGAAATAATATGAGCAATTGATCACCCACTTTTTACTTTATAAATCCTTCATATAATATAAATAAAACATGGTGCAACGATATGAAGTTGAGTTAGATGTCTCCCCCTCTAGAAAATAATACGAAAGTTGTGTCGATCCCTTATTAGAAATAAATAAGCGGACTAACATAAGTAGAATATTAGAATCCTATTCCATTTCATTATTATAAAGAAAAAAAAAAATTTGAAAAACTTTGTCTCCTTTCTTATTAGTAGTTCCTCTATATGTTATTAGAATAAAGCTATTCTTATTTTTTGATCCTCTTTCTCACTATACCAAAAAGAGAAAGTAGGAAAATCCATATAGTATATAACTGCCATATCTTCAATTTAGGTGACTGCTTATTTCACAATTCTTTTTATGACTCTAATCTAATACATCTATCTATGTCTCATGC
The DNA here is from genome assembly GCA_034641835.2 of Pinus albicaulis. Lineage (NCBI taxonomy): Eukaryota > Viridiplantae > Streptophyta > Pinopsida > Pinales > Pinaceae > Pinus > Pinus albicaulis. The sequence continues at coordinate 113,128 of JAXQQM020092078.1, read as the reverse complement.
ATTCGGCAAGGGGAATATGCCCTATTGACAAATACATAGGCTCCTTCTACGCCCAGTACATGTTTCTAAGAGATATTGACCCATGCGTGGTTTAAATACCCCAAATGATAGGTTCCCTAGTCCATATTTGAGAAATTCCTAGCATGTAAGGCAAGGAAATATATCCAGTGGATGTCGATTTTTATATCGATTCAATATTTCCATTTCCTCTGATTTGAGGTTTTGATTGCGATAACCTTAGTTTTGATTCAGTTGGATGGGAAATCGTGGGGAAATCAACAATATTTTCTCTATAATTAAATAATATTTTTGGAAGCCCTAAAATTGCATGTTGTTCCCCCTTCACCTGCAAGAGATAAGGCTTGCATCAACTTTATAGAATTAGTTGCCAAGAAACATGTGGGTTCGGCTAGGGCATGCAGTGAATGGCTTCATGTTCTTTATGACATAAGGAATTGGAAGTGAAGGGCTAGGGCATGCAGTGAATGGCTTCATGTTCTTTATGACATGGGGAATTGGAAGTGAAGGGCTAGGGCATGCAGTGAATGGCTTCATGTTCTTTATGAGATGGGTAATTGGAAGTGAAGGTTGTGATGAGGTGAATTTATTATTATTTTTGTGTGATAATTATTTTTATGTTATAAAAAATATGGGAATATATTATTTGGTATCATGGTATTATATATATATTCATGTATACACAATTTCGTTCATATGAAGTGTACCAATACCATGAAAAAAATTTCGATCAAATTTTTGATCCCTTCAAGGCTTTCCTCCTCCCAATATTGGTTGAAAAAATACAAGAGATGGACCCACACCAGTGACACAAGAAAATCCTCCTTTTGTATATTATAATACTCCTTCCTTAATCACATAAAGAGCCCTGAATTGTTTTAAAAATATGGACCTACTTCAAAACCCCTCGATCTATATTTTAATGTGGACTAAATGACTGTGAAAAAAAACTTGGCCCCTAACTCTAGTTCTATTTGACACTACGTGTTGCATTTATTTTAGATCAACCTAATAAAACTCCTTCATAGGGCCATAATAAACTTGCATATTAGAAGATTATCCGACATATATTAGATATATTCTCTAATCTTACTAGATTTAACCTCATAGTTTGGATCTTGCATTTCTTTTCACATGAAACACCATAGCTTCTTAGGTTTCCACAATGTATCCAACATATGGCTTACAACGAAACCATAAACCCCACTATGTCCAATTTATCTATGAGAGGGATGTCATATATGGAAGAGAGTCATGGGGAATACCTATAGATCTAGACTCATTATGAACTCTCGAAATAATTTGGCTAAAGGAAGGGGTAGATCTCCCTCTTGTAGAGCCAAGCATACAGTAACACCTCCATTTCCAATTTTTGTTTTTTCCTAATTAGAGTAACTTATTATTATGGTTAAACTATAATTCGTTCCATTCCGCCATACTTCTGTCACTCCCAATTTTCTTTACTTCACTATGTAAATGTCTACTTATGTATTGGTCTTGGATATTATCAATATTTCCGGATTCAATTACACTTACTTTACTTCCCCTCTTTCTCCTTATTTAATGGAGAATTTTGGTGTATTAATAAATCTCCCATTTTTTTCACTTATGAAAATATTGTTCCCGTTGATTTTTAACCCATGACCTTAATTTCTCCCATTGATAAGAGTATTACCATAACCTCCATATTTACTTGAATACACCTACCAATTTTACTTAACACATATAAGTTTGAACTCACCTTAATATATGGTAATATTATTTATTTGACATTTACAAATCATTCTCTTTAACCATTACCATTAATTTCATCTTAACTTAACATTATAACTATGACATCCATGTATGGAATTAAGATGAACTTTAAACCACTTTAAACTAATTGTCTCCATATTAGATATTACGAATGAAGGTTCCACTCTTCATCCTACACTCCCACTTGACTTATGGAAATAAAGGCTTAGTTCTTAATTAATTTTCAATCGTCACATAGGTTTAAACCTTTATAATTTTTTGACCACATAACATTCTATTATCTATATGTGTACTTATTCATATGAACTTTTCACCTACACATTTACCCTTCTAACTTTATTGAATGTATCTACTATCGTGGAGTTCAACTCTCCATGTGGCATAACTATGTTTTATTACTCACCACGAACTTTCACAACATACCCCCAGGGTTTTCAACTTAGTATTCGAGAAACCCTAACCATAAATACATGAGTCAGACATTACGGTAAATTGGATTTTTCGAGCTAAAGCCATTTATTTTATCTAATGTGCTGGTACTGAATTCATATTCATTGGTATCTAGTTCACTGCACATTTTATATGTTAGGTTATATTCATATTTATTCCAACGTACCTGGTCACATGGTCAAATATAAAGAGTGTATCAATTAATTGGTATATGGTAGTGTTTTCGTTGCAACTAACACCCTCCAAAATTTTGCTTACATAAGAATTTTGGTGCCTAGTGAGTGTTTTGTGATCTATTGTTCCATAGACACTTCGTGATCGTTTAATGTTTTGCGAAGTGTTAAGTCTTGTTCTAAGTGTCAAAGTTAGTTGATCACACATGCTAAGTTCTTGATGTCTTGAAAAGCACACTTCTTTTCATGAAACCTTAGATAGACATTGCACAATTCTTGAAAACAATGTTTTATAGAATACCTAGTATAGTAGACTGTGTAACCTATGTGGAAATTCGGTGTGGATTATCCATTGATAGTATTCCTCTCACTTTGGTTGCAATTCTATTACTATTCCACTGAATTTTCCCAACTATCACTTTTGCGAACATTTAAATTTGCAAGTATGGCTTTTACGTTCGTGACTATTCTTTTTCTTGCATTTACTTTAAAAAGTGTCTCTTTCATGTTATATTTGCTCTGTCATGGGTCGCTTTCACTTTCTTTAGCTTTTGAAAGTGGTATTTTCACTTTTTCTCTTACTTTCGCAAGTGTTTTCTTGTGGTCATGGCAGTGTCGCATTAAATCAAAGGGACTCATTTGTACCGTCTTGAAAGTTAGCTCTAATGCATTCTCATGCACTACTTTGTTCTATCCATAAAAGAATATGCATTAGACACATTGCCAAACTCTTAAGCATTGTTTCACGAATATCATCACTTATGTCACAGTGTATCTTAAGTGTAGCACTAGGAAGTAAGCATTGTACTATTGTCATTGAAACCACTTAATTTTTTAATAATTCTAAAGATAAGACGCTATTCTCTTTTAAGTATTTTACTTATCTTTACGAACACTATCTTGTTTTAAGTATTCTACTTATCTTTACTAAGAGGGTGTTATGAGAATGTGATTTAATGACTCACACATGAGGGAGCTTGGTCTTCTGGAACGAGGATGGGGTGGTTGTCTTAATCTCTCCTATACTCTAAGTCCCAATGAACGACTTAATTTTTTAATAATTCTGTAAAGCTTATTTACCACTTAATTTTTTTAATAATTCCTAAAGCCTATTTAAAAATAGGGCGGCTATGCACAAATTAGCTTTATTAAATAGCGTGTCACATCCTCTTTAATTTTTATGCCTATCTTGCTTGATTCACACGGTGTTATGAGGGAGCTTATTCGTTCGTCTACTGGAAAGAGGACAGTGTAATCATAGTGTGTGACCCACATGTCCAGTAATGAGTCAGGGCATGTGCCTAGAATGAGTCGTGAATTTGGGACCCATCCACACACACTCAAGTTATCCATAATCCTACCGATCCCCACAAACTAGAGGCCTTTAAATGGAGGCTGCCTCCACAAATTGATAAGCATGTGCAAGAGAATTTCCCATTTCACATTATTGGAGTTGTTATTATCATTCCACGCAGCATTTCATTTCCCATTTCCCATCGCATTGTACAGGTAGAGGTTATATAGATATATACCATTCGAGGCAGCAATAGCCATAATGGTAGTAGCCCTGGTGGTGGGCAGTGTTGTAGGCATGCCCAACACAAACTTTGTACCGTCTGCATGTAACACGTAGAAGATCCCAAGCAGAAGTCCCTTTTATAGTACTCTCGGATCCCTGCTCGTAGATCTACAGGGAAACACTGCCTTCAGCGGTTACGACTACAAAGCATCCCGCGCATGCTCACCTGGCGCTTATGGGCGTGGGGTTTTAAATCAGGGAATCTCTTAGTCTGATTTCACTACCTCCCTGAAAAACCTGGGCGGCCGCATCTGGAACATTTGCGGCAACGCCATCGGTGATCGAGTTCAGCTAACTGACAGTTTCATCTGCTACGAGCAATACAGCTTTTAGTTAGAAAAAAAAGTCCATATAATTTCTTTTAATAATTTATATAATTATATTTTTTTTGAAATTAAAAAAATTATCCATATTGTAATTTTGAGGAGAAAATGGATGGAACAACAAAATTTGGTCTAATTATTGATCTGCAATTCATATTAAATTTTTGGAATCTCCATTTTTAATGTTAATCTAAAAAAACATGATTTTTTGCTTAAACTGCAACTTTTATGGACATAGTAACGTAGTCATAGCAGTAAGTAGAAGGAAAAAAAAATATCATTATTGGCTGGCTTTTAACTCTCTTGTATAGCAACTTGCTTTTTCATAATTAGAAAATAGAAACACTCTACGAAATTTACAAAAAAAAAAACATGGATGATGATGAATTATTATTATTATGATGCTACTGCAACTCTAATAATATATTTGTTAGGTTGAGGCTACCATATGCATCAGTATCTTGTATAGCAACTTTCTTTTTGATAATTAGAAAATACAAAGACTCTACAAAATTTAAAAAAAAAAAAACATGAATGAAGATGAATTATTATTATTATGATGATGCTACAAATCTAAGAATATATTTGTTGGTATCTCCCTAATCTTATATTTTAAAAATATAATTTAGAATAAGCTTTTAGAATGAAAGTTGACAAATATCTTAATTTTAGATTAGATCGAAATATATTTGTTGGTATCTCGGTAATTTTATATTTTAAAAATATAATTTATGATAAGATTTTAGAATGAAAGCTGATAAATATTGTAATTTTAGATTATATCCACTCTCTGTGTCAATATCTTCGCATTGCACCTCAAAATCTAGATGCCTAAACAGTTAATTTTAAAGAAAATGTAAATGCAAAATCTCTAATTCAGTTTTATGGAAAATTATTCAGTGGGGTTCGTGCAATGAATCAATTAACCATTTATTTGTTATTGGTGAAACGAATTCCATTCACAATGAATATGAACGTGATAAAAATAGCTTCTCCCCATCGATACCATAGAGTTTGATTGGCCATAAAGATTAATAATTTTATGAGCCATCAAGATTAATAATACATTTGCAACAATGCCATCGATGCTCGAGTTAAGGTAACTGATTGTTTCATCTACTACGAGCGACACAAATTTTAGTTATATCAATGTCCACTCACCTACAATCCAGTGCACTGCCCAACACACATCTCCCTCATATCTATATATATGTTTGTTTGTTTCAAAAAAACCTCATGCTATTCCCTAGCAACTGATCAACCACTTTCTACTTTATAAATCCTTCATATAATATAAATAAAACATGGTGCAACAATATGAAGTTGAGTTAGATGTCTGCCCCTCTAGCAAATAATACGAAGGTTGTGTCCATCCATTATTAGTAAGAAATAATATGAGCAATTGATCACCCACTTTTTACTTTATAAATCCTTCATATAATATAAATAAAACACGGTGCAACAATATGAAGTTGAGTTAGATGTCTACCCCTCTAGGAAATAATACGAAAGTTGTGTCCATCCCTTATTAGAAAGAAATAAGCGGACTAAGATAAGCAGAATATTAGAATCCTATTCCATTTCATTATTATAAAGAAAAATAATAATTTGAAAAACTTTGTCTCCTTTCTTATTAGTAGTTTCTCTCTATGCTATTAGAATAAAGCTATTCCTATTTTTTGATCCTCTTTCTCACTATTCCAAAAAGAGAAAGTAGGAAAATCAATATAGTATATAACTGCCATATCTTCAATTTAGGTGACCTTGTAAATAATTGTTGCTTATTTCACAATTTTTTTTATGACTCTAATCAAATACATCTGTCTATGTCTCATGGATTGGGCAAGGGGAATATGCCGTATTGACAAATACATAGGCTTCTTCTACGCCCAGTACATGTTTCTAAGAGATTTTGACCCATGCGTGCTTTAAATACCCCAAATAATAGGTTCCCTAGTCCATATTTGAGAAAGTCCTAGCATGTAAGGCAAGGAAATATATCCAGCGGATGTCGATTTTTATATGGATTCAATATTTCCATTTCCTCTAATTTGAGGTTTTGGTTGCGATAACCTTAGTTTTGATTCAGTTGGATGGGAAATCGTGGGGAAATCAACAACATTTTCTCTATAACTAAATAATCTTTTTGGAAGCCCTAAAATTGCATGTTGTTCCCCCTTCACCTGCAAGAGATAAGGCCTGCATCAACTTTATAGAATTAGTTGCCAAGAAACATGTGGGTTCGACTAGGGCATGTAGTGAATGGCTTCATGTTCTTTATGACATAGGGAATTGGAAGTGAAGGGCTAGGGCATGAGGTGAATGGCTTCATGTTCTTTATGACATGGGGAATTGGAAGTGAAGGGCTAGGGCATGCAGTGAATGGCTTCATGTTCTTTATGACATGGGTAATTGGAAGTGAAGGTTGTGACGAGGTGATTTTTTTTTTTTTTTTGTGATAATTATTATTGTATTATAAAAAATATGGGAATATATTATTTGGTATCATGGTATTATATATATATATATATATTCATGTATACACAATTTCGTTCATATGAAGTGTACCAATACCATGAAAAATATTTCGATGAAATTTTTGATCCCTTCAAGGATTTCCTCCTCCCAATATTGGTTGAAAAAATACAAGAGATGGACCCACACCAGTGACACAAGAAAATCCTCTTTTTGTAGATTATAATACTCCTTCCTTAATCACATAAAGAGCCCTGAATTGTTTTAAAAATGTGGACCTACTTCAAAAACCCTCGATCTATATTTTAATGTGGACTAAATGACTGTGAAAAAAAACTTGGCCCCTAACTCTAGTTCTATTTGACACTACGTGTTGCATTTATTTTAGATCAGCCTAATAAAACTCCTTCATACGGCCATAATAAAATTGCATATTAGAAGATTATCCGACATATATTAGATATATTCTCTAATCTTACTAGATTTAACCTCATAGTTTGGATCTTGAATTTTTTTTCACATGAAACACCATAGCTTCTTAGGTTTCCACAATGTATCCAACATATGGCTTACAACGAAACCATAAACCCCACTATGTCCAATTTATCTATGAGAAGGATGTCATATATGGAAGAGAGTCATGGGGAATACCTATAGATCTAGACTCATTATGAACTCTCGAAATAATTTGGCTAAACTATTAGAGTAACTTATTATTATGGTTAAACTATAATTCGTTCCATTCCGCCATACTTCTGTCACTCCCAATTTTCTTTACTTCACTATGTAAATGTATACTTATTTATTGGTCTTGACAGTATCAATATTTCCAGATTCAGTTACACTTTTACTTTAAGCTACCCCTCTTTCTCCTTATTTAATAGGGAGCTGGTGTATTAATAAATCTCCCATTTTTTTTTTCACTTATGAAAATATTGCTCCTGTTTGACTTTTAACCACGACCTTAATTTCTCCCATTGATAATGGTATTACCATACCCTCCACATATATGTACTTGAATACGCCTACCAATTTTACTTAACACATATAAGTTAAAACTCACCTTAATATATGGTAATATTATTTATTTGACATTTACAAATCATTCTCTTTAACCATTACCATTAATTTCATCTTAACTTGACATTATAACTATGACATCCATGTATGGAATTAAGATGAAATTTAATCCACTTTAAACTAATTGTCTCCATATTACATATTACGAATGAAGGTTCCACTCTTCATCCTACACTCCCACTTGACTTATGGAAATAAAGGCTTAGTTCTTAATTAATTTTCAATTGTCACATATGTTAAACCTTTATAATTTTTCGACCACATAACATTCTATTATCTATATGTGTACTTATTCATACGAACTTCTCACCTACACATTTACCCTTCTAACTTTATTGAATGTATCTACTATCGTGGAGTTCAACTCTCCATGTGGCATAACTATGTTTTATTACTCACCACGAAATTTCACAGCATACCCCCAGGGTTTTCAACTTAGTATTCGAGAAACCCTAACCATAAATACATGAGTCAGGCATTACGGTGAATTGGATTTTCGAGCTAAAGCCATTTATTTTATTTAATGTGCTGGTACTGAATTCGTATGCGTTGGTTTCTAGTTCACTGCACATTTTATACGTTAGGTTATATTCATATTTATTCCAACGTACCTGGTCACATGGGTCTCTGACGGAACCCATTGGGCCACGGGAAGGTCATTGTAACCCTGGTCTTGGACACATGTATGCTCCATATCTATTCCCGAATAGGTTTTGCTGGTTCCATAAATAATCCCGACTTGGGATATTGCTCATTTTCGATTGTTTCTTCTGGCGAATGCTTCCACGCTACAATGTTTTTAATTAAATCTCTCCATTTTTACTTTTCCACTCGTATGGTTTAGTATTGGGATTGAATGGCGCTGGTGTACAAATAGTTTCAACATTACCGTTCATGGCCTCTTTCTTCGTTGAACCAGGTAATTATCTTCATCTTAACATTCTGGGCTAAGTTTTAAATTTGTTCTCTTTTTTCGTTAATATGTAAAAGTTACATCTATATACAAATAATTAGGTGGCATCAACTTGCGCAGAGGGAAACCAAGTCCGTTGGCCACCTAACAACGTGATATGCCATCGAGTAGAAAAAGTTAATAAGTCTGTCTAACCAGGCTATATAAGTTTGATTTTATTTAAACTGCATATATTCTAAGTATCTGAGCACATTACTATTAAAATATTTAAAATTAAAAGTTATATGTATAGATAAAAATAGAAGCTACGAGCCCAACTATATACTACTTAGCACCATCAGTAGAGACTAATTCCACCGGAGCCTGGTCTTTTGCAGAATAACCGAGAAGCTCTGTCTCTGGGAGAATAAGAGGGAGATGCTCTTCTATGCCCCGAAGCTTGCCATCCTTCTTTTGCAGCTAGAACCGAAGCTTACGAAATTCCTTCTTGTAGTCTGGAAAATTTTGTGCTAATGGTGCGATACCCAGAGAAATTTCTTCCAGGGCTTTCACCAGGATAATATTCATGGACCAGTACAAGAACAAGGTTTGGTTGAATTTTTTGGTTCAGCCTCAGGAGTGCCCAAGATCGGGCACCAAAATGCGCAATTCCTTCACGTCAATTTCCATTGAGTTTTCATGTCTGTTCACGTCTTCTTCCAAATATTCCATCAGCTCTCTTATTTCCTCAGATGTCCATTCTCGATAAGCTATAGGCACATCATTTATGATGATGGAGACTTTCTTGCAGACCTGAGTTCTTCCCCTAAAGCAGTTGGGTTGATAGGGTGTCAGAGACCCCCTGGTTATTTTCCCTCAGCCACTTGAATTTGGGCCACCTCTGCCCTTCGTTACCAATTTCCAAGCCATTGACTTATACCTACATGTTTTGGGAGGATCTAGAATGAGACTAATATCTTGCGCAGGTGGTAGCACAAGCCCAGAAGGACAATGTGCATTTCTGAACAAGGAATGGCACAATGTGCACTTATGAACAAGGAAGTTGTCCTGATCAAGGATTAAGAGTGCACCATGCACCCCTATCCTTAATGCATGACTTGTGTAACCAAAATTTGTTTCAGTCTAGAAGATAGAACAAGAGGTGTACACAATGAGTTTAGATATGAATAAAGTGTGACAGATACTAACTCATCAAAAAGACCTAGAAAGACTTGTACAATGAGAAATACACATCAAAATTTCAGTTTACAAACACTCCCCAAGTACAATAAACAAAGTGTCTGTGACTGCGAACAAAATGTGTCGTTTTATGAAAACAAATATATGTCAACCATGGAGCGCACTAAATAAGTTATAAACATTGTGACAACACTTAGGAGGAATCAAAACACTTGAAACAAATGAAACAACGTGAAACGAAACATGTCGGCCAAAGCGACACTTAGTATGATAGATGAGTAGGCTCCAAAATTTGAATGTGGGAAAATTTTTGAGGGTGTTGTAGCAGGGGACAAGAAGCACTGATACCATATGTAACATACTTGAATTCATACAAAAAAAAGAAAAGAAAAATTACTATAGTACCATTATAACTATACTTATCTTCATTTTGGTTGATACATGCCGTCTAGTACCAGTCTAGTACTTCAGTCTTTGTATGAATCTTAGTTAGATATTTGTGCTATACGTCCTAATTAAATATTAAGAGTGTGCCATGTAATCATATCCTTAATGCGTGACTTGTGTAACCAAAATTTGTTTAAGTCTGGAAGATAGAACAAAGGTGTACACAATGAGTTTAGCGACGAAATAAAGTGTGACAAATACTAACTCATCAAAAATACTTAGACGGACTTGTATAGTGAGAAATACACATCAAAATTCAAGTTTACACACACTCCCCAAGTACAATAAACAAAGTGTTTATGACAGCGAACAAAATGTGTCGTTTGATGACAACAAATATATGGCAACCATGGAGTGCAGTAAATAAGTTATAAACATTGCGACAACACTTAGGAGCAATCAAAACACTTGAAATAAATGAAACAACTTGAAACAAAACATGAAGACCAAAGCGACACTTAGTATGATAGATGAGTAGGCTCCAAAATTTGAATTTGGGACAATTTTGGAGGGTGTTGTAGCAGGGAGAAGAAGCACTCATACCATATGTAACATACTTGAATTCATACAAAAAAAAATATATCTTTACCATAGTACCATTATAAGTATACTTATCTTCATTTTTGTTGATACATGCAGTCTAGTACTTCACTCTTTGTATGAATCTTAGTTAGATATTTGTGCTATATGTCATCATTAAAGTCATGGAAATTCTATTTATTTTAAACATTATTAGTAGATAGAGAATTTTTCTTACAATTAATGGCTTCTCTCTTCACTCCAATAATTTCATAAATAAACCCATTAAAATATTTTCCATATTAATATAATATATAAAATAAACCCATTAAAAGCTTGGTCATATTAATATAATATACATTGTCATTTGTTTTTAATAACATTTTTGTTTGGTTTCCCACACTTCCATTTAAATCTCTTGGCAAAGAATGGAAGGACAATTTATATCTTTTGTACCTAAGATGTTCTTTTCAATTTATTGATCTAATGTGGAATGTATACTTTCAACCCTTATATGAAAACCCTTCTTTACAATTTATTGAGATAATGTTGTGAATGTGGAGGGCATACCTTCAACCCTTTAATAATTAAAGGTGTTTTCATTCTATTTATTAAAACTTGGTTCATTACCATATAACATGGATAGTGGAAACCTTAATATTTTCATTTTATTTATTAAAACATGATAATTAAATTGGTTCATTACCATATAATATGGAATATTAAAGATTTTTATTATATTTATTAAAACTTGGTTCATTACCATATAACATGGATAGTCGCAACCTTAAACCAATTGCAATTTCACTTAAATTACAACCTTGGGCTCGATCTTGAACACATTACAATAATGATACATATAGTTCCAGGTCTCAAGATCTGGCGCATAGACAATTCTTCTATTATTTTAATTATGTGGATGGTAAATACATATAAATTGCTCCTTTTCGTTTGCATATCAATGTGGGATAAACATTAATAATTTTCAGTCTCGGTGTACACTTGTCGATTGGTCAATCAACCACATCACACCCTCATAGGGACTTTCTAGCTATTTTCATGGTGATTCCACATGCTTCGTTTAAACCCTAACATCTTTTGCTCTGAGGATGGCGTAGGAGATTTAGGTTTTTTGTTTTAAATTGACGCTAATCCAAGGAATATGTAATATTCTAATATTCCCAAGATCCCTTCCATTTCATAATAACGTTGGGCCATTCAACACCTTAATAAATTAGCGTTTTTTGATTTAAGCGACTATAGTATTCTATACATGTCTACCATTCTTCGACATTTTGACATAAGATGTGAATCTGGGATTGTTTATAGTTAAACTTGAGATTTGATTTAAACCCTTATTTATGAATTTGGGGTTATATCTCTAGTCTTCAATGATCGATTCCTTGCCTTTGCTAAAATTTATAATACGACTTTGGATTATTTTATTGTCTGCTTTCTTCGACATTTTGACATAAGATGTGAATCTGGGATTGTTTATAGTTAAACTTGAGATTTGATTTAAACCCTTATTTATGAATTTGGGGTTATATCTCTAGTCTTCAATGATCGATTCCTTGCCTTTGCTAAAATTTATAATACGACTTTGGATTATTTTATTGTCTGCTTTAGATAATTGCATCCGCCCAAACGTACTTGTAACGAGAGTTCATGTAGCTCATCCCACTATTTAGATATATGGCATTTGATGTACTTATAGTTTCTATTAAGGTTTAATTTTTAACATTATTAACAATTTTTCTATGAATCCCTTCCAATTTTTTTTTCATTGGTTATTAATCAACCTATGACATTCTACCCCTAGATAACTTTAATGGAATTGCAAAACACACTATTGCAACCACTTAGTTTTTTTCTAATAATTCTGAAAATAGGACGCCTATCCACCAATTAGTTTTATTAAATAAGAGTGTAACATATGTTTTGGCATATCCTTTTGTTAGTATTCTACTTATCAATACTGACACGGTGTTATGAAGATGTTACTTGAGGGAGCTTGGTCTTCTCGAGCCAGATTGGGGTGACCCACTGCTCATGAGGGGTAAAATATGTTTTGGCATATTCTCTTTGAAGTATTCTACTTATCATTACTGACACGGTGTTATGAGATGTGACTTGAGCGAGCTTGGTCTTCTCGACTGTGCACACTCTTGAGGGGTAAACGGTCTGCGCCCACTCTACCTCTACTTATCATTTCCCATTGTAGAGGTAGAGGTTATATACATATTTCATTCGAGGCAGCCATAGCCATATACATGTCGATGATGAAGTACTCATTTGGGCTTGCATTGGCAGTAATGGTAGTAGCCCTGGTGGTGGGCAGTGCTGTAGGCGCGCCCAACACAAACTTCGTATCGTCTGCGTGTAACACGCAGAAGATCCCAAGTGGAAGTTCCTTTTATAGTACTCTCGGATCCCTGCTCGTAGATCTAGAGGGAAACACTGCCTTCAGCGGTTACGACTACAAAGCATCCCGCGCAGGCTCACCTACCGCCTATGGTCGTGGGGTTTGCAATCAGGGAATCTCTCAGTCTGATTGCACTGCCTGCCTGAAAAACCTGGGCGACCGCATCTGGAACATTTGCGGCAACGCCATCGGTGCTCGAGTTCAGCAAACTGACTGTTTCATCCGCTACGAGCAGTACAGCTTCTAGTTATATAATCAACGTCTGCTCAACTGCTCTTCATATCTTCTCTCTACGTTTCAATAAAACGTTTCACGGGATTCTCTGAGCAACAAAGAATGCTGTGCTATTCTCGTCCATCGCTATCTAAATCTGATGCTGTGCTATTCTCATCCGTCCCTATCTATAATAAAACTATAGTGCAGTCTTTTATTTTATTTTCGGTTCCATTGTAGGTTGCCAATAGGCTTTTGTTTTCAACGTATTAAAAATTCCTAGCTGAAACTATGTTCCGCTGACATCGAATTATTCACCCACTCAAATCTTGTATGCGACTAAACTTTACATGCGGACAGTGCAACTAATGCAGTTTTCAGTTTCGGTATTCTTAAATTCATGCTATGAAGTTCTTAAACTAATTATCGAAGTTTTTAATAATTTTATTCATATGCTCTAACCATTCTAATCTTTTTTATATTATTATGCATATATTCATTACGTATTAAAATTATTGGTCCACTGAGATACCGATATAATATTAAGAAATTGAAAAATAAAAAACGATTTAGTGTAAATTTATATTTTTAATTAGAAAAAAAAGTCAAATACAATTTCTTTTAATAATTTATACCTTTCGTGGAAATTATAAAATTTATCCACATTATCAATTATCTTTTGTGGAATTATGAAAGGGCATGAAATGTTTTGGGATTATATAAAGTTTATAATATTATTTTAGTGAAATTAAATTAATATTAAATTTATTTTAATTTTAAAAATATAACATGTTTTTCGGATATTGAAAAATAAATAAATGAAATAAAACTTATTGATATTATATATATAAAAAAAGAATTTATACAAAAACCGCAGACTAAATTAGATTGTTTGAAAATCGTAAGTTTATAGAGATGGACGCTCAATTTCTTTTTCATTATTAATGAGTTTTAATATTATAGAGATGGATGTTGTTTATTTTATTTTTTTCATTATTGATGATTTTTTATATTATGTGTGGAGGAATCATATATTCAATTTGGAAAGAATTACACATTTATGTTATAATAAATTTCAAAAAATAACCATATACATGGAAACAAAAATTAAATATCTATTTTCTAAAAAAATAAATTATTTTATTCTTTTTAAAATACCATCATATATCCATTTTAAGTATGAAACATGAGCCCTCAGGAATCTTTTCTACTTCCAATAACTTTACAACATATTCATTTTTTTAATTATACCTGAAATTATTTTTTCTATTTAGAAATAATTTTATTTTTTATTTTATTTTAATATGGAATGGAAAAAAGGACAAACTTACACATCCACTTATACTCTGTTGTAGAAACTTACACATCCACTCATACTGGGTTGTAGAATGAGACATTATTTTTTCTATTTAGAAATAATTTTATTTTTTATTTTATTTTAATATGGAATGGACAAAAAGACAAACTTACACATCCACTTATACTCTGCTGTAGAAAATTACACACACACTCATACTGGGTTGTAGAATGAGCCTCGGGACTCAATATTGATAAAAAAATTCATCCCCATTTATTTCTTGTAAATTATATATGAAATTTAAAAAAAATATCATTTTTATAATTTAAAAAATCATAAAACTAACTTAATTATATAATTAAAAAGGGTAAAAAATTAATATCATTAAGTCTAATTATAATTAAATTATTTTTATTATTCTTTTCCATTTCATGGATGTGAGATGTATTTTAAAATAATTTTGATGTGTATGAGTGTTTAATTGATATGGCTAAGTTAATTCAATGTTTATGAATTATTTATTTAGTTATATGAATTCTTTTTTTTTTTTTTTGTTGGAAACTTGATTCTTCATCCGTCATTAAAATTTACATAAATCTTGAATTTCCAATGGATAACTAAAATGGAGGATATTTTTTAAACTAACAAGCTTCCTACCAATAACAAATAATTGGAAAATGAATATGATTATCATAACCACTTAGAAGACTCCTTAAGAATTCAATATTTCAAGGAAAAAATGGATGTGATGTTTACATGGCTTTCACCTAGTTCACTAATTTTTCATTGTTTTCTTGGATTAGTGCCTTATTGCTCTTGGAGGGTAGGTTTTCTCTTCTTTACACATTCAATTCCATCATTTAAAACCCAATACGAGAGTGTGAGGAACTCGTGAACAACCACTTTCTTAGAATAGCCTCATGAGCTAGCATGTCCTTCACATATTTTCCATGCCATTATTCCATGATGGAAATGAGTCATATGTCATCCAAATCCATATCTTCTAGTAGGCCTTCAAGTTCAACTTCTTCCAAATGTGACCATATCATTTCTTGTGGAAATGCATTTTGTTAGTGCTCTTTAAGAGACTTTTTCACACCCTATAAGGGGCTATGGGATTTACCTTCTAATAATGACATGCCTCATTGAATATTGAATTACTCTCAGGATTGCTTCGGAGAGTGAGTCTATTTCAAAGATAGGGATCTCATTACGATTTGAGGTACCCTAGGGACTCAAATTTCTTCTTCTTTCAGGAATTTTCCATGAATCAAATGTCTCATTTTGAGAAGGATTGTTTTCAAACTATTTCATTTTATTCATTAGACAACCCCCAATAAGATGCTCATATTCGTCACAGTTTCTGCATGTAAAGTGAACTTTTTACTAATATAGAGATTGCTTCAAATATGTGTGTGTGTGTGTGTGTGTTGAAGAGACTAGGAGATATTCATGTATACACAAATATTGGTTGGTGAGATACAAGAGATGGACCCGCACCAAGGAAGCAAGAAAATCCTCCTTTTGTAGATTATAATACTCCTTCCATAATCATATAAAGATCCCTGAATTGTTTTAAAAATATGGACCTACTTCAAAAACCCTCTATCTATCTTTTAATGTCACATACATCAATCAAGGAATTACTCAAATTAACTCAAAACAAAAAAAAATTTACCTATGGTTCACACGTTTGCTGATAGAGCACAGGAAGATTTAATATTCACACTATGCTAATCACAATACTTAATTTTAATAACCACTCCCACGTAATTTACCACCTCACAATGCATATTATTATTGTATTTTGTTTACTCTATTGTTTATGGTGTGGTTATCAAACTTGGCGTACCTATTTACTAATCATACAACTCGTCCAAGGACGTGGATGCATTTATGCTTGCCTTGGTGTTTTAATTCATTTGCGTGTTGGGTTGATACACGATCCCAAGGATATACCATACGGTGATCTGGTAATTAAAATCCACCATAAATATCTTTGCCCCTTTCGAGGTGATTAACTTCTTGACATACGGTGGAATGAACGTGGCAAACATCCGTCTCGCCATTTTTTGTAAGTTGGTTTCCTTGGCGTTATCCTCAGTGACAGCTGCTCTCAACTCGAGTTTCACAGAGTTATTGGAGGGAAAAGAGACTGTAGACTTCTTCAGAGATTTTCGCTGGTCCAGTAGCTGTTTCAACCACGCATGGCGCGCCTGAGGAATGCCGCTGCCATAGGTTTCCTCGTCCAGATTGCAGCTTAAAAGCTATGCTCCTTTCTCTGGTAACTCCGTTTTTCCCTTGCTGCTAGCTTCCTCAGATGATTATCAATCGACTGTTAATTTCTTTCTTTCTCGGGTTGACAGTGTGCTAGATGGGAAACTGCTATGGAGGTTTATCTCGGCGCAAAGAGTGCGTGGGTGAGAAAGTTCAAGAAGGTAACCCATTCTAAATGTAAATCATAATATTTAAACATGTAATATTTATATATAATATAAATTATATTATTAAAAATTAATTTAAATTTGATTCTATAATTATGTAATAAATGTAAAATTAAAATATATTTATACAATTATAATTGTTCAAATCAATATTATAATTCAAAAAATATTTAACAAATTATTAATCCCACCAATATGACTAATTCTTTTATTTTATTTTGTTTCCTTTAGTGTTCTTGATATTTCCATGTTATTTTCTTTTAGAGAAATAAAATTAAAGATTCTATTTTTTAAAAATTTTGCATAACATATTACTTTAATATGTTTGTAATTGTTTTTGCTTTGTTTGTTAGGTGATGTGAGTTCTATGATGGGTGGGATGCATGATCTATGCCTTGAGTAGATGCAACCTAAGGGAATTTAAGCTATCAAAATATCTTGAGGATCACACCGAGCTTGGGAAACACCAATCCTTAGCATGAATGGTTTTTTGCTGATGGCATTTCAAAATAATTACCTCTTCACCATGGAGTTTCTTAAAATAAGACATTGTCATCGTATATTCTACGACTCATCGGAAATATGCTTGTAATTTTATTATGCTTAAAAAATAAGGGTTATACTATTTAGGATTTAAATTTTTGAGAAATACATATTAACCTTGTTTTCTTATAGAAAAATTTCTATTAAGTTATAAAATAAGTACATTATATATTCTGATTCGTTCATGCTCTCCCCGCTTCACAGCGACTAGATTTTTTATCTAGGAGAGAAATACAAAAACAAAGAAGATATTTCCATGTTTCAAAGTATCTACATAGA
Source organism: Pinus albicaulis (assembly GCA_034641835.2). Lineage (NCBI taxonomy): Eukaryota > Viridiplantae > Streptophyta > Pinopsida > Pinales > Pinaceae > Pinus > Pinus albicaulis. Next base: position 95,016 of record JAXQQM020092078.1, on the reverse strand, counting down.
TGAAAAGACCTTACTTTCCAGAAAACATAAAGCACCAAGAAACAACTAGTTGGCGGCATTTACAAAGGAGGATGCAGTTCGTAACTGGAACCATGGACGTATTGGTGACCAAATCCTTCATGCACATGGAATTTAACATGCGCCATACAAGCTTCTATTTCATCCAACTTCTTGTTAGTTCTTTGCCGGCTCTGGCGAACTGAGGCAAGATGCTCCAACAATTCCCCTTGGGTGAACTAAATATCATTAATATATGCAAGTATTTCATTATAGTCATCATACCTTTGCTCTCAAAGAATTCCCAAATAGCCACCATGTCCCACAATTTCTCTGCAATCTATGTAAGGGAAGGCACCTGCTCCATCACGCCAGTTGACAAGTATCGGTTGTGGGAAACCTCACCCTCTTAATAAACTCTACCCTCCCCCTCATTAGATATCTCCCCATCTATACCTTTGCGGCGACTGCCACGCCGAGCATGAGCCCACTACGGGTTCATCCCTACACTAAACATGCAACACTAACTCTACCAAGAGCCCAACATAGCTAATCCACACCCTCCCAACAAGCTAGCACAATTCCAGCACTTTGGAGGTTGCGTAGCCCCCCACCATTAACAATGGTTGGGACTGTTATGATCCTCGCCCTATGACAAAATATATATATATTTCCAATTGGGATAACACAGGTCCCCCCTACGATACTAATTTTTCACAAGAAATAATCCAAAAATTTGCAAAAAAACAATACTCCATAAACTCTAATAGTACAGAATCAAAAGGACCCACGTGTAACCACCCTCCCCAACACCCAAGACAAGTCACGGGAATAGAAATAAAAAACTCAAGGCCTCCCATGGATTCCATCCAAGCTAATGATAGAACAAAAACCAAGCTTCGATCACTAAACGTTGACCAAATACAAATAGAAAGAGATAATGAAAAAAAATGCTTACCTAACTTCTGACTTGATTACAGAACCTTTGAAATTTGACAAGCAACACACTTGTGTTTCTCAAATAATGGGCACAGAGTTGACTCATGTCACCTTGCGGCCTTCACTGTCCATTGTCTCAATTCGCTAAGTCTCCCCTCCCCCAAATAACTAGGTAATGGTTTCGAGGAGACTCTCCACAAAAGATTGAATTACCCCTGAGATCCCTATACTCATTTCCACGCTCACAAACTTTGCCTTCATTCCCACTACTCTGAAAAATATACCTAGCATCGCTTTGAGAAGGCTCGTTGTGCTGCCTCTTTCCAACACCCACTTGCTATCCCCCAACCACATTATAACCGTTGTGTGTGGAAGAAGTAATAATCTATGTCCTTAGATAATTTTCGGAACTCACCCATATTGAAGATTTTTTAATTGTTTTTTATAGCTTTTTTTACTTGTTTTATAATGATTTTTTATTTTTATTTTTAAATATTTTTAATGTTTGTCCTTTTACTTTTTTTTAGATTTTTCTATTTTAATGTTATTATTGTAATTATTTTAAATATTTTTTATTTTTTATGTTTTTAATTTTTTTTAATTTTTTTTAATTTAATTGAAACTTTTTTTAATGTTTTTTTATTAGTTTTTAATTTTCAAATTCTATGTTCTACATTTTATTTTTTGTTTGTTATTTTTTTTTAAGTTTTATCTGAAAATTTTTGCGGGGAATAAAATTTCAAATCTCATTATTTTGTTTTTGTCTCTCAAGTTGTGTGTGATCCTCCATCAGCCTTGACCTGTGGCTTGAGTAGTTGCGACCCAGGGGCTTCTAATCTGTCAAACTCACCGAGCGATCGCACCCGACCTTGGCCGCACCAGCCCTTTTACTGACTAGAGTTTATAGCATGTCTCCTCCCCCTAGCACAGGACACAACCACCCCCCCGTGAGATTTGATCCTGGGTCACTTTGCTGACAAGGTCCATCCTCAACCATTTGTGCTAGTGGGACTTGACCAAATCTCATTATTATTTTAGATTAAATTCATAAAAAAATCCTAAAATTTTCTATTTTTTCAACTTTTTGTTTTTCAGTTTTCATAAAATATTCTATTTTGGATGTCATGTATTGTGAAAAGGTCCCAAAATATGTATTTTTTTAATTATACCTATATGAAAAAAGTATATTTTTGTTGAGTGCTTAAACTTATTAGTTTTGGTGACAATTATTTTATGTGTATTGAAGTATTAATTACGGATATATAAATATATAAAAAATCCTAACCTCAAACTATTACTTTTTTTTAACTTTGCAAAAAAAAAAAAAATCTCATTATAAGAAAATATTTACAATGAAAAAAAAAAGAGCAAGTTTGGAAAACCATTAAAAGGCACACACCATAGGATAAAAAACAAGAAAAGGAATAAGGCAACTTGAAAAATAGTTAAATAATCAACATTTTAAAAAAAAAAGTGCATACTTAGGACAAAAGAAATTTTAAAGGAAAATAAACCTAAGTTGAACAACGATAGTGACAGGTTTTTATCATTGTGATCAAATTTACTAAATTTCCTAGTTTAAATGTCATCTAAAATTACCAAATTTTCATTAATGATGTACAATATTCCTTAACAACTCTCCAAAATCTAGGTTTATATCTTCCTATCACTATATCTAGGTAGCCCTATCACTCATTCTATTGTTGCTACACTTCCATAAAGCATCCATAGCCTTTAAAAATTCAACCCAATATTACAAACCTTCATTTGTTACAAGTTAGTGTCCATTTACCTCATGGAGTGGTATACATACCTAGACTAGCAACATGTCTTACGTTAGCTTTTCTTCTTCTTTTCTTTTTTAATTTCTTCTTTTATGAATAATCAAAGAATGAACTATTTGTGGAACTAGGATCGTAGCTTGCAAGATGGCATCAATTAGTGGAGGAACGAATCAAGAACTTACACTTTTGATCTTACCCACTCTAAAAGAGTAAAACATTCATTAGTTTCCATTCATAATTTAATTCATTATTTTTAGTTTGCCAAAATTTACTTAATATAGTTACATTTAATAATATTAGTTACCCACATTGAATAATATTGTATTTCTAAAAATCACACATAAAAGAAACTATGCAGTTATTGTCGCTCCTACTCATTCTCATTATGAACTCACCTTAATTATTAGATTCAAACAAATAATATTTATCTTTGAGAATTGAATGTTATATTTCTCATGTCGAAAACATTAGCACTCCCCACGGAATCACAACACCTAATATTAATTAATTGAAAATATGCATAAAAAAAAAAGAACTAACAAAAAAGTTAAAAATAAAATGATCAATGGTATAAGAAACTCTTAAAAAAATTCAAGGTAAAGTATGTACGAAGGAATCGTATTCACCATCTACCTTGTCTAATCATTTCTTGCCATCCTTAATTTTAGTAACCCTTCATTTAGGCCCATGCCATATGTTCTAAGACATAATATGCTACCATTTTTCATTATTATCTTTGTATGCCTTAAAAAAGAATCACTTTTGTTAAATGTGTTATAACTAACTTTATTTTTATCATACTAACACTTGGATATTTTTTTGTATATGTTGCGCACTTATACTTTATTTTCTTCACAGCTCACCTCAAATATAAAGAGTGTATCAATTAATTGGTATATGGTAGTGTTGTCGTTGCAACTAACACCCTCCAAAATTTTGCTTACATAAGAATTTTGGTGCCTAGTGAGGGTTTTGTGATCTATTGTTCCATAGACACTTCGTGATCGTTTAATTTTTTGCGAAGTGTTAAGTCTTGTTCTAAGTGTCAAAGTCAGTTGATCACACATGCTAGGTTCTTGATGTCTTCAAAAGAACACTTCTTTTCATGAAACCTTAGATAGACATTGCACAATTCTTGAAAACAGTGCTTGCAGAATTCCTAGTATGGTAGACTGTGTAACCTATGTGGACAGTCGGTGTGGATTCTCCATTGATAGTATTCCTCTCACTTTGGTTGCAATTGTATTACTCTTCCACTGAATTTTCCCAACTATCACTTTTGCGCACATTTAAATTTGCAAGTATGGCTTTTACGTTCGTGACTATTCTTTTGCTTGCATTTACTTTAAAAAGTGTCTCTTTCATGTTATATTTGCTCTGTCATGGGTCGCTTTCACTTTCTTTAGCTATTGCAAGTGTTATTTGCACTTTTTCTCTTACTTTCGCAAGTGTTTTCTTGTAGTCATCGCAGTGTCGCATTAAATCAAAGAGACTCATTTGTACCATCTTGAAAGTTAGCTCTAATGCATTCTCATGCACTACTTTGTTCTATCCATAAATGAATATGCATTAGACACATTGCCAAACTCTTAAGCATTGTTTCACGAATATCATCACTTATGTCACAATGTATCTCAAGTGTAGCACTAGGAAGTAAGCATTGTACTATTGTCATTGCAACCACTTAATTTTTTAATAATTCTAAAGATAAGACGCTATTCTCTTTTAAGTATTTTACTTATATTTACTAACACTATCTTGTTTTAAGTATTCTACTTATCTTTACTAAGAGGGTGTTATGAGAATGTGATTTAATGACTCACACTTGAGGGAGCTTGGTCTTCTCGAATGAGGATGGGTTGGTTGTCTTAATCTCTCCTATACTCTAAGTCCCAATGAATGACTTAATTTTTTAATAATTCTGTAAAGCTTATTTGCCACTTAATTTTTTTAATAATTCTTAAAGCCTATTTAAAAATAGGGCGGCTATCCACAAATTAGCTTTATTAAATAGCGTCTCACACCCTCTTTAATTTTTCTACCCATCTTGCTTGACTCACATGCTGTTATGAGGGAGCTTATTCGTTCGTCTACTGGAAAGAGGATAGTGTGATCGTAGTGTGTGACCCACATGTCTAGTAATGAGTCAGGGCAGGCGGCTAGAATGAGTCATGAATTTGGGACCCATCCACACACACTCAAGTTATCCATAATCCTACCCATCCCCGCAAACTAGAGGCCTTCAAACACAGGCTGCCTCCACACATTGATAAGCATGCGCTGCCTCCAAGCTGCCTCCACACATTATTGGAGTTGTTATTATCATTCCACGCAACATTTCATTTCCCATTTCCCATCGCATTGTACAAGTAGAGGTTATATAGATATATACCATTCGAGGCAGCAATAGCCATAATGGTAGTAGCCATGGTGGTGGGTAGTGTTGTAGGCATAGCCAACACAAACTTTGTATCGTCTGCGTGTAACACGCAGAAGATCCCAATCAGAAGTCCCTTTTATAGTACTCTCGGATCCCTGCTCATAGATCTAGAGCGAAACACTGCCTTCAGCAGTTACGACTACAAAGCATCTCGTGCACGCTCACCTACCGCTTATGGGCGTGGGGTTTGCAATCAGGGAATCTCTCAGTCTGATTGCACCTGGGTGGCCGCATCTGGAACATTTGCAGCAATGCCATCGGTGCTCAAGTTCAGCTAACCGACAGTTTCATCTGCTACGAGCAGTACAGCTTTTAGTTATATGACCAACGACTACTCAACTGCTTCTACTTATTTTTTCTCTCTATATGAAACGTCTCACACGATTCACTGAGCCAGACAGAATCTGATGTTGATGCTGTGATATTCTCATCCATCGATATCTAAAGACTTCGTATAATATAATAAAACTATATTATGTTCTACTGTCGGTGCCAGTAATCTCATTTGCATGGTGTCACGACTTTTGTTTTCAACGTATTAAAAAGTCGTAGCTGAAACTATGTAACATGAACCGTTCCGCTCACATCGAATTATTCACTCACTCAAATCTTATATGCCACTAAGGTATAGTGCAACTCCTATATATGAAGCTTCTTAACCTAATTAACAAAGTTTTTAATATTTGTATTCATATGCTCTAACCAATGTAATTTTCTTTTAGTATTATCCATATATTCATTACTTATTAAAATTATTGTTCGAGTGAGATATAGATATAATATTAATAAATTGAAAAATTAAAAAGGATTTAATGTAAATTGATAAATTTAATTAGAAAAAAAAGTCAATATAATTTCTTTTAATAATTTATATAATTATATTTTTTTTGAAATTAAAAAAATTATCCATATTGTAATTTTGAGGAGAAAATGGATGGAACAACAAAATTTGGTCTAATTATTGATCTGCAATTCATATTAATTTTTTGAAATCTCCACTTTTAATGTTAATCTAAAAAAACATGATTTTTTGCTTAAACTGCAACTTTTATGGACATAGTAACCCAGTCATAGCAGTAAGTAGAAGGAAAAAACAATATCAGTATTGGCTGGTGTTTAACTCTCTTGTATAGCAACTTGCTTTTTCATAATTAGAAAATAAAAAGACTCTACAAAATTTACAAAAAAAAAACATGGATGATGATGAATTATTATTATTATTATGCTACTGCAAATCTAAGAATATATTTGTTAGGTTGAGGCTACCATATGCATGAGTATCTTGTATAGCAACTTTTTTTTTGATAATTAGAAAATACAAAGACTCTACAAAATAAAAAAAATAAAAAAAAAGATGAATGAAGATGAATTATTATTATTATGATGATGCTACAAATCTAAGAATATATTTGTTGGTATCTCCATAATCTTATATTTTAAAAATACAATTTAGAATAATCTTTTAGAATGAAAGCTGACAAATATCTTAATTTTAGATTAGATCGAAATATATTTGTTGGTATCTCGGTAATTTTATATTTTAAAAATATAATTTATGATAAGCTTTTAGAATGAAAGCTGATAAATATTGTAATTTTAGATTAGATCCACTCTCTGTGTCAATATCTTCTCATTGCACCTCAAAATCTAGATGCCTAAACCGTTAATTTTAAAGAAAATGGAAATGCAAAATCTCTAGTTCAGTTTTATGGAAAATTATTCAGTGGGGTTCGTGCAATGAATCAATTCACCATTTATTTGTTATTGGTGAAACGACTTCCATTCACAATGAATATGAACATGATAAAAATAGCTTCTCCCCATCGATATCATAGAGTTTGATTGGCCGTAAAGATTAATAATTTGATGAGCCATCAAGATTAATAATACATTTGCAACAATGCCATCGATGCTCGAGTTAACGTAACTGATTGTTTCATCTACTACAAGCGACACAAATTCTAGTTATATCAATGTCCACTCACCTACAATCCAGTGCACTGCCCAACACGCATCTCGCTCATATCTATATATATGTTTGTTTGTTTCAAAAACACCTCACGCTATTCCCTAGCAACTGATCAACCACTTTCTACTTTATAAATCCTTCATATAATATAAATAAAACACAGTGTAACAATATGAAGTTGAGTTAGATGTCCGCCCCTCTAGCAAATAATACGAAGGTTGTGTCCATCCATTATTAGTAAGAAATAATATGAGCAATTGATCACCCACTTTTTACTTTATAAATCCTTCATATAATATAAATAAAACATGGTGCGACAATATGAAGTTGAGTTAGATGTCTCCCCCTCTAGAAAATAATACGAAAGTTGTGTCCGTCCCTTATTAGAAAGAAATAAGTGGACTAAGATAAGTAGAATATTAGAGTCCTATTCCATTTCATTATTATAAAGAAAAATAATAATTTGAAAAACTTTGTCTCCTTTCTTATTAGTAGTTCCTCTCTATGCTATTAGAATAAAGCTATTCTTATTTTTTGATCCTCTTTCTCACTATACCAAAAAGAGAAAGTAGGAAAATCCATATAGTATATAACTGCCATATCTTCAATTCAGGTGACCCTGTAAATAACTGTTGCTTATTTCACAATTTTTTTTATGACTCTAATCAAATACATCTATCTATGTCAAATGGATTCGGCAAGGGGAATATGCCCTATTGACAAATACATAGGCTCCTTCTACGCCCAGTACATGTTTCTAAGAGATGTTGACCCATGCGTGGTTTAAATACCCCAAATGATAGGTTCCCTAGTCCATATTTGAGAAAGTCCTAGCATGTAAGGCAAGGAAATATATCCAGTGGATGTCAATTTTTATATGGATTCAATATTTCCATTTCCTCTAATTTGAGGTTTTGATTGCGATAACCTTAGTTTTGATTCAGTTGGATGGGAAATCGTGGGGAAATCAACAATATTTTCTCTATAATTAAATAATCTTTTTGGAAGCCCTAAAATTGCATGTTGTTCCCCCTTCACCTGCAAGAGATAAGGCCTGCATCAACTTTATAGAATTAGTTGCCAAGAAACATGTGGGTTCAGCTAGGGCATGCAGTGAATGGCTTCATGTTCTTTATGACATAAGGAATTGGAAGTGAAGGGCTAGGGCATACAGTGAATGGCTTCATGTTCTTTATGACATGGGGAATTGGAAGTGAAGGGCTAGGGCATGCAGTGAATGGCTTCATGTTCTTTATGACATGGGTAATTGGAAGTGAAGGTTGTGACGAGGTGAATTTATTTTTATTTTTGTGTGATAATTATTATTGTGTTATAAAAAATATGGGAATATATTATTTGGTATCATGGTATTATATATATATTCATGTATACACAATTCCATTCATATGAAGTGTACCAATACCATGAAAAAAATTTTGATGAAATTTTTCATCCCTTCAAGGCTTTCCTCCTCCCAATATTGGTTGAAAAAATACAAGAGATGGACCCACACCAGTGACACAAGAAAATCCTCCTTTTGTAGATTATAATACTCCTTCCTTAATCACATAAAGAGCCCTGAATTGTTTTAAAAATATGGACCTACAAAAACCCTCGATCTATATTTTAATGTGGACTAAATGACTGTGAAAAAAAACTTGGCCCCTAACTCTAGTTCTATTTGACACTACGTGTTGCATTTATTTTAGATCAACCTAATAAAACTCCCTCATAGGGCCATAATAAACTTGCATATTAGAATATTATCCGACATATATTAGATATATTCTCTAATCTTACTAGATTTAACCTCATAGTTTGGATCTTGCATTTCCTTTCACATGAAACACCATAGCTTCTTAGGTTTCCACAATGTATCCAACATATGGCTTACAACGAAATCATAAACCCCACTATGTCCTATTTATCTATGAGAAGGATGCCATATATGGAAGAGAGTCATGGGGAATACCTATAGATCTAGACTCATTATGAACTCTCGAAATAATTTGGCTAAATGAAGGGGTAGATCTCCCTCTTGTAGAGCCAAGCATACGGTAACACCTCCATTTCCAATTTTTGTTTTTTCCTAATTAGAGTAACTTATTATTTCTAACACCCCTAGTTTATGTGTTTGAATTTTAAAACTAGACATTTGAACTTTAATCCTAAGGGGAGTGGACCCCAAAGGACAAGTATTTTATGAATGTAATTAAACATTTAATTTGGGGAAACGAATAAAATGATTTTGTGCAGATTGACCAAAATGAGATTTATGAGATCACTTGCTAAATCCATGAGGATGGATAAGGAAAATATTTCCCCACAATCTTTCAAAAATCCTTGAAAGAAATTATTTCTAATTTAGATTTTTGAGGAAAAATCTAAATTCCCAAATGATGAGGAAAGTAGTTGGGAAGAGGTAAAAAGCCGGAAAAGCTGGGGAAAAGCATAAAACAGCTTTAAAGAATCCCTAAAATGGGAAGCCTAGGCAAACAGGAAGAAAAGCATCCCGAGATTCTGGACGCAGAATTAGAAACATGCTTTGGGGAACAATAGCTTAAATAAGCTGCCCCTAAATAGATTAGAGGTTGATCTGTTCTAGGAGATGATCTCAGCTCGGGGGTGAGTTCTGGAGACAGAAGGACTCTAACGTTGGGAGGCTGGTCAATTGCAAGAGTGGTATGTCTCTAAATTTATTGGTGTTTTACTTCCTGTGGTATGAATTGGCTACATATAATAGTTGATTTTTATGTTAGATTTATTCATGCTGCATTTAATAGAATTAATCATATGGAATTCACCTTTATAATTGTGTATAGTTGTAAACAAGAAATCTGTAGAGTGGAATCCAACAGAAACTCTAAACCAAAGTTGGTTTAAATCTGAGGATACATATTTCTCCACAGATAAGTCAACTGTTAATTGCTACTGACCTATTAGTATACATTATGAGCATGATTAGGAACAAGAGGAGAGATTCTCCAAAATCTCTAAATCAATATTTAAGTTAAATATGGGGATTTCTAGTACCTCAAAATTCATAAATTTGAAATTTAAATCTGCTTCTATGGGAAATGGAACAGTGAGAAATTAAATGTATAGTGTGCAAAAGTATTTATTTAGTTAATTACAAAGTGAAGAGCAGAGATTTATAGTAATTTCAACAACTGTGCAATTCAAGAGTTAAAATATTTACTATTTCCTTTAATAAGGTTTGAATGGAAGAGTAGGAAGTTTTAGTATTGAATATTTGCGTTAACTAGCAAGGGAATGAATCCCAAATCATGATCAGCCTCTGCGGAAATAACTAGAACAGGAGATATATGTATGAAAGATATGGGAATAGCCCACAAGAAAAGAAAAAGGAGACCAAACTGAATTACATAACATGGAAAAATAGAAGTGCATGGGAAACTACAATAACATAGAACCTGTATCTTATACATATCTAAATAAAATATATATATTGAAGAGTGGGCACACAAAACAAAAACACAACTCGTCCAGATATATATAGATATGTATCAGTAAATAAACCCAGCTTAAAATGGGTATAATGGGACTGGTCTTTCATGACAATTAAAGAGAAAAAGCGATTAGAACCATATAGTTACAGGGAACAATTCAAATTTTCACACAAAGTTTCCAATGGGAATATAGCTTCCAAAAAAATCCTGTGAGTCTCTTGCAGAAGTCATGCAAAATACATATATAACAAATAGCTAGGAGGCACTGTACAATTGAAAAAAAAAAACCATTGGCTATAAAGAGACTTATATCAGTTACAGTCATCACCACGATAAGCAAAGTAAAGGATGAATAACTCATGATTTTTAAATCGTATTAACTCATACTCAACGAATAATCCCATGCGAGGCAGCATGAGAAAGTCAATAATTTAATAAGCTGTAGCTTCTTGAAAAAAAAAAACAACAAGAATATCAGTGACAAGAAATAAAAATGTCCAAATACACGCCTCAAAATCTGAGCCGTTTGGGCCAGAGTCTGGTAGCAGAGACCCTATTTTCATTCAAATTTTCAACCATTAAAGAGTACTAGCATACAAATGAAAATTGTTAATATTCCGACTCTAGCAGAGTCTAGGTCTTCAATGGGCACTGTATAAAAACCTAAGAGAGTTAATGATTCTGCATAAACGAGACGAAATAACGCAACGAGAGGGTGGTACTATCCACACAGGCATATACCGACCTAAAACACCAAGGGAGGCGAAATTAATAACCACTGAAAACGAAAGGTCTCATAGCTGCCGACAATGGAATGCGCATGTAGTATGCATTACCTGCGACCCGAAGTCAGGATAGGGGATCATTCAATAGAATAGTTGATAGACAATTTGACAAATAGAGAAAATTAACAAGTAGAGCAGGGGTTACCTTCCAATGAAGACCCTTGTTTTCTTTCGAGTTCTCTGCACCAAGGTTAAAAGCAGAATATCAACGAAATTGAAAGCCTGAAGGTTAATAGTAAATTGATATCAAATATATATTCATAATGGAGAAAAATCAAACCTCACGAAGTCGGGCTTGAGGACTCTCGCTCTCCGACAAAGAGACGAGCCAAGTCACCATAGCATTTTTCACACTTAGTGCTCAAGCCACAAAAGACGAATAGCTATATACCTGCTAAGAGCCGTGCGTGGTATTACCCAGTCTCATAAACCATAGGTCGATGCCTTAGACGCAGAGACAATGATGAAAAGAAACAAGAAATAATTAAATCAATACGTGAGTACAATATCGGCCATGAAAGATGGATTAAATGGATCCAAACTAGCCGAAACCATAACTACAAATTTCCAGAACGAGATCAATTTGTATCACCCTCATTCGAAGAGTCCACAGAAAAAGTGGTATGACAAGTTCTGAGAGCAGAATATAATCTCCAATACAAAGTGAAAGATGTATACCTGGTGAATTTACCATGAGTAGGTAAATAGCCGGATTGATGATCAAGCCAACCAGTGAATACCGCGACGTGCAGAGCTGTGAGGTAAAGAGATGCACAACCAAACGAAGCACGTAGAAACTGTCTCTACACAAAAACAACGACTTATATAATAATTCAAAAATCCTGGAAAACCTAATTCGACGAAAGGATCGCAGCCGTCCACATGGAAAAATCACAAGAGGGAAGCCACGAATCGAATGGCTGGCGGGTGCATTTACACCAGTCGTTTAACATTAATTGTGCCAAGATGCATAATGAAGTTTCGGCGTCCTGTCGTATGATGTAGATTGCCTTGTAACCAGAGTAAGCTCGCATGGTGGTTGCCAGATTGACGTGGAAGTAGCACGTGAATGGGAATGGGATGAAACCCATCCCCAACCAATGCGAGGTAACCGGAAGTATTATAAAATCTGACGTGGAGGAGAATTATCACGTCTCAATGTACACACGAAATCGAATCGACTCTAACAAGACGTCATACGTGGAAGCTCAATAAACGTGTTCAATCTTCCCATTTAATTCTGATATGAAAACACATGTACAATAAAATGCGATGATATCAACGCAGATCTGATAGAAATTATGAATACCACATCATCGAATAGTCATAGGTACAATATGGCCATCAACATAAAATTATATATATTAAATTCGACCAATGTTCATAACCAAATCGTGTGGGAGAGGATGTTATGGAAAAATATTAAGAACATAGGATTTGTAAAAGGGTCCAAAATGCCTCGTGGGTACAACCTATTCGAATTCCTTGTATATAATTACGTGAAAATGGGTTGAATGCCCAAGAGATAATAATCACCAAAGTAAAGATTATATCTACATTGATGGGTGCGACCTCCATAGGGAGTGGATTAATACTAAACCACTCCACACTTGGATTTTAATATAAAGTAGATCAAAGTCAAAAAAAAAAGAAGTTAATAAATATTAACTTGGGGTATAGTTGTTATGTGAAAATGAATCATATTGGGGGAAATAAAATATGATTACACCAAGATAGGAAAACTATTGTTATGTCGAACTTATTCTTGGAATATGAAATGCCTGAAAATAAAATAAAATTGGGAGGTGTGACAAATGGTATCGAAGCCCAAGTTATAAAACTAGGCTGGTGACATTGTGCTCACTGCTGCTGTGTGTTCACTGTATAAATTGATTTCTGTGGGAAAAAAAAAAATTATATATTTTTTATTTTCACTGATCTGTGTTGTGTAGTGTACAGTGGTGCTGGAAAGGCAGAAGGTGGAGAAATTTATGTGGATCTGCGTGATGAGTATAATACACCAGATCCCAACGCTCCGGTGATGGCTATGTTGCACAGGTTGCAACAAGAAATGGCTGCGCTGAGAAGCCATAATGATAGGTTGTCACTAGCCAGTGAGGAGCAGGAAAAGCTCATCAGAGAGCTAAATTCACAGAACAGCCAAGAAGGCGAAGGTTCTGGAAAGAGGAAGACTGATGAGTCTGAGGATGATGATGTTGTCCGGCATCAGTATAAGCAGAAAAAAGAATTACAGGGGGAATTCCGAAAGATCAAACCTCCCTCCTATGATGGGGATAAGGAGGAAGATGCTGAAGCCTGGTTGTTGAACATGATTAAGTACTTCCAGGTCTATGAATATGAAAGCAATCTGAAGTCCAGATTAGCTGTTTACCAACTACAAGGTAAGGCTACCTTGTGGTGGGAGGAGACAAAAATGGTGCATGCCATTGATGAAAATACAGTTACCTGGGAAGATTTACAGGTTAAGTTCAAAAACCGCTACCTAAATGAACATTACTATGATGATAAAGCCAAGGAATTTCATGAACTTAGACTGGGACAACTCACCATTGATGAGTTTGTTACTAAGTTTACAAATCTGTTGAGATATGTACCCTACATAAGGGAAGAAAAGGCAAAGGTACAAAGGTTTTTGAAGTGTTTGCCTGCTGTATACAAAGAGAAGATTGAGTTTGATAACCCAAAAACAATGGACGAAGCTGTTAGAAAAGCTAGATTGTGCTACCAACAGTTCAAAAGCAAAACTGAACATGGGAAAAGCTGGGTAAATAAGAGTGAATTCAAAGGGAAGAAACAGAAACCAGCCTATTTGAAGAATTTTGGCAGAGATCATCAGCGGAAAAAGTTTAATAAACCCAAAGAAAGTCAAAATTCTCAATCCCAAGTGGCTTCAAAACAAATAGATGGAGATAATAAAAAGGAGGGTATAGTCAAAATGAAGGAACCCTTGAAATGTTGGGGTTGTGGAGAACCCCATCTTCTGAGGGATTGTCCCCATCGAACCATTCAGATGATTATGAGAGATCGAGAAGCTACCACAGTAAATGACATAGCCAGAAATATACCAACTATCACTGCAGCCTTGGAAAATCAACAAGCAGAACATCAAGCTACCATGGTTGAAATGGAGGGTAAGATTTCTGACCAATCTGTTACAGTTTTGATTGATCCGGGTGCTTCTTTGAGTTACATTAGTCCACAAATTGTAGAAAAATGTAATCTTAAAACTGAAAAATTTCAGCAGTTATGGTTGGTACAGCTGGCCACTGGAACCAAGAGGAAGGTAACACATAAATTTCCCCGAACAGCAATAAAATTAAATGATTTTCAAACAGAAGTAAATTTGAACATTCTGCCCTTAGGTTCATATGATTGCTGATAGGAATGGACTGGTTGGAAAAGAAGAAAGCCTTGATGAACTGCTGGGATAAGACTCTGCATTGTGTAGATGAAGAGGGGAAATCTTTTATTCTTAAGGGAAAACCAAAACCTATCTCTGTAAGACAAATATCAGCCCTGCAATTAAAAATAACAGCTAGAAAAGGATACCAAGTTTATGCAGTACATGTGGAAGAAACAGAACAGGAAACTGAAGAAAAATTACTGGATGATGTACAAGTAGTAAGAGAGCTTAAGGAATTCTTTCCAAATGAGATTCCTCATCTTCCCCCCAAAAGAGAGATTGACTTTTCAATCGATCTGGTGTCGGAAGAAGTACCTGTTTCCCGAGCCCCTTATCGAATGAGTCCCCCTAAACTTATGGAACTGAAAATGCAATTGCAAGAACTGTTAAATAAAGGTTATATCAGACCGAGCGTGTCTCCTTGGGGAGCACCGGTACTGTTCATGAAAAGGAAAGATGGAACCTTTCGGATGTGCATTGATTATCGTCAATTGAATAAGCTGACCATTAAAAATAGATACCCTTTACCTAGAATTGATGATCTGTTTGATCAAGTGAGAGGAGCTTCAGTTTTTTCGAAAATTGACTTAAGGACTGATTATCACCAGCTCAGAATTAAAGAAGAAGACATCAGCAAAACAGCCTTTCGAACCAGGTATGGTCACTACGAATTTGTAGTCCTACCTTTTGGTTTGACAAATGCCCCTGCCACTTTTATGTGCCTAATGAACAGTGTGTTAAATAAGTACTTGGATAAATTTGTCCTTGTGTTCATAGATGATATTTTAGTCTACTCAAAAAGTGAGGAGGAACATAAAGAACACTTGAGGATAGTATTGCAAACTCTGAAGGAAAACCAGTTATATGCCAAGTTCAGCAAATGTGAATTCTATAAAGATAAGATCCAATACTTGGGTCATATTATTTCTGAACAAGGGCTGGTTGTTGACTCTAAAAAGATAAAAGCTATTAAAGAATGGCCTGTACCAACTGATGTTTCAGTAGTGAGATCATTCATGGGGATTACAGGTTATTATCGTAGATTTGTGGAAAGATTTTCTGCCATAGCATATCCCATAAGTTATCTACAAAGGAAGGGTGTCAAATTTGAGTGGACTGAAAAATGCCAAAAAAGTTTTGACCAATTAAAACTAAAACACACTATAGCCCCTATACTGAAGATTGAAGACACTGATAAAGAATTTGTGGTATGTACGGATGCCTGCAGAGAAGGGTTGGGAGGAGTTCTTCTGCAGGAAAATTTAGTTATTGCATATGAATCTTGGAAACTGAAGATACATGAACAGAACTATAGTGCTTATGATTTAGAATTAGTAGTTGTTATCCATGCCTTGAAAATGTGGCGACACTATCTCCTTGGAAAAAAATTTACATTGATGACTGATCATATTAGTCTCAAATATTTCTTTTCCCAAACTGATTTGAATGCTAGGAAAGACAGATGGCTGTCTTTTCTAAGTGAATTCGATATGGACATAAAACATATCAAGGGGAAAGAAAATAGAATTGTTGATGGATTGAGCAGAAATGCTTGTTAGAGTATAAACAGCATTGGAAGTAGTGCCCAGATCGATGTAGAAGATTTAGTGAAAAAGGCAGCAAACCAAGATCCAAATTATGAAACACTACTAGTGAAAATACTAAAGAAAGAGAAGACTGATTTCACTCAAAACCAAAAAGGGCTGATCTGTTATAAGAACAGATTATATAGTCCAAATGTGGAGTCCTTGAAAAAAGATATTCTAGATGAATATCACAAACAACCATATGCAAGAGATCCAGGATATCAGAAAATGTTAACAACCTTGAAGAAGAATTTGTTTTGGCCAGGAATGAAACGAGATGTAGCAGAATATTTAACTAAATGCATGGAATGTCAACTAGTCAAAGTTGAGCATCAGCATCCTGCTGGTCTGTTAAATCCTTTGCCGATTGCAGAATGGAAATGGGATACCGTTTCTATGGATTTCATAACAGGATTACCAAAAACCAAATATCAACATGATTCAGTGATGGTGGCAGTAGACGCTTTAACAAAAGCTACACATTTTATACTAGTGAAATCTACTTTCGGGACAGCTCAAGTAGCGAATGTGTTCCTGAAGGAGGTAGTAAGGCTCCATGGGGTTCCAAAGGTGATTGTTTCTGACCGAGATGCTAAGTTTACAGCAGCCTTTTGGAAAGGGCGATTTGGAGGGATGGGTACTAAGTTAAATTTTAGTACTGCTTACCACCCTCAGACAGATGGTCAGACCGAGAGAACTAATCAGATTTTGGAGGATATGTTGAGGATGTATGTGATGGATAGGCCATCAAAGTGAGAAGATTATCTGCATTTAGCTGAATTTTCCTATAATAACAGCTACCAATCCTCCATCAAAATGAGTCCTTTTGAGGCACTATATGGGAGAAAATGTCGTACTCCCTTGAGCTGGAGCCAGCCAGAGGATAAATTGATGTTGGGGCCAGATTCTTTACAGGAGATGGAAAGAATTGTCAAACAGATACAAAGAAATATCAAGACAGCACAAGATCGCCAGAAAAACTATGCTGATAAGAAAAGAGTGCACCGAGAATTTAAAGTGGGGGAGCATGTGTACTTGCGTATTAAACCCAAAAAGAGCACACTTTATGCTGGAAGTTATGAAAAACTGGCTCCTAGATATTGTGGTCCTTTTGAAGTGTTAGAAAGGGTGGGGCCAGTGGCTTACAAGCTGGCCTTACCACCCCATGTTAAAGTTCATGATGTGTTTCATGTTTCGTTGTTAAAAAGATATGTTCATGATGCTTCTCACATAGTTGATTGGAATGTTGTACAGGTGGAACCAGAAGGGGAGTTTCTGCCAGAACTGCTTCGAATATGGGAGCGGGAAGAAATTGAATTGAGAAACCGAATGGTAGCAAGAGTAAAGGTGCAGTGGAAGCACTTTACTGCTGAAGAAGCTACCTGGGAAAGAGAATCTGAAATGATGGAAAGATATCCATTTTTGTTTGAAAAATGAATAACAACACCGAGGACAGTGTTTGCTTTCAGAGGGGGAATATGTAACACCCCTAGTTTATGTGTTTGAATTTTAAAACTAGACATTTGAACTTTAATCCTAAGGGGAGTGGACCCCAAAGGACAAGTATTTTATGAATGTAATTAAATATTTAATTTGAGGAAATGAATAAAATGATTTTGTGTAGATTGACCAAAATGAGATTTATGAGATCACTTGCTAAATCCATGAGGATGGATAAGGCAAATATTTCCCCACAATCTTTCAAAAATCCTTGAAAGAAATTATTTCTAATTTAGATTTTTGAGGAAAAATCTAAATTCCCAAATGATGAGGAAAGTAGATGGGAAGAGGTAAAAAGCTGGAAAAGATGGGGAAAATCATAAAATAGCTTTAAAGAATCGCTAAAATGGGAAGCCTATGCAAACAGGAAGAAAAGCATCCTGAGATTCTGGACGCAAAATTAGAAACATGCTTTGGGGAACAATAGCTTAAATAAGCTGCCCCTAAAAATATTAGAGGTTGATCTGTTCTAGGAGATGATCTCAGGTCAGGGGTGAATTCTAGAGACAGAAGGACTCTAAGGTTGGGAGGTTGGTCAATTGCAAGAGTGGTATGTCTCTAAATTTATTGGTGTTTTACTTCCTGTGGTATGAATTGGCTACATATAATAGTTGATTTATATGTTAGATTTATTCATGCTACATTTAACAGAATTAATCATAAGGCATTCGCCTTTATAATTCTGTATAGATGTAAACAAGAAATATGTAGAGTGGAATCGAACAGAAACTCTAAACCAAATTTGGTTTAAATCTGAGGATACGTATTTCTCCACAGATAAGTCAACTGTTAATTGCTCTTGACCTATTAGTATACATTATGAGCATGATTAGGAACAAGAGGAGAGATTCTCCAGAATATCTAAATCAATATTTAAGTTAAATCTGGGGATTTCTAGTACCTCAAAATTCATAAATTTGAAATTTAAATCTGCTTCTATAGGAAATGGAACAGTGAGAAAGTAAATATATAGTGTGCAAAAGTATTTATTTAGTTAATTACGAAGTGAAGAGCAGAGATTTATAGTAATTTCAACAGCTGTGCAATTCAAGAGTTAAAATATTTACTATTTCCTTTAATAAGGTTTGAATGGAAGAGTAGGAAGTTTTAGTATTGAATATTTGCGTTAACTAGCAAGGGAATGAATCCCAAACCATGATCAGCCTCTGCAGAAATAACTAGAACAGGAGATATATGTATGAAAGATATGGGAATAGCCCACAAGAAAAGAAAAATGAGACCAAACTGAATTACATAACATGGAAAACTAGAAGTGCATGGGAAACTACAATAACATAGAACCTGTATCTTATATATATCTAAATAAAATATATATATTGAAGAGTGGGCACACAAAACAAAAACACAACTCATCCAGATATATATAGATATGTATCAGTAAAGAAACCCAGCTTAAAATGGGTATAATGGGACTGGTCTTTCATGAAAATTAAAGAGAAAAAGCGATTAGAACCATATAGTTACAGGGAACAATTCAAATTTTCACACAAAGTTTCTAATGGGAATATAGCTTCCCAGAAAATCCTAAGAGTCTCTTGCAGAAGTCATGCAAAATACATATATAACAAATAGCTAGGAGGCACTGTACAATTGAAAAAAAATCCCATTGGCTATAAAGAGACTTATATCAGTTACAGTCATCACTGCGATAAGCAAAGTAAAGGATGAATAACTCATGATTTTTAAATCGTATTAACTCATACTCAACGAATAATCCCATGCGAGGCAGCATGAGAAAGTCCATAAATTAATAAGCTGTAGCTTCTTGAAAAAAAAAAAAACAACAACAAGAATATCAGTGACAAGAAATAAAAATGTCCAGATACACGCCTCAAAATATGAGCCATTTGGGCCAAAGTCTGGTAGCAGAGACCCTATTCTCATTCAAATTTTCAACCATTAAAGAGTACTAGCATACAAATGAAAATTGTTAATATTCTGACTCTGACAGAGTCTAGGTCTTCAATGGGCACTGTGTAAAAACCTAAGAGAGTTAATGATTCTGCATAAACAAGACGGAATAATGCAACGAGAGGTTGGTACTATCCACACAGGCATATACCGACCTAAAACACCAAGGGAGGCGAAATTAATAACCACTGAAAACGAAAGGTCTCATAGCTGCCGACAATGGAATGAGCATGTAGTATGCATTACCTGCGACCCGAAGTCAGGATAGGGGATCATTCAATAGAATAGTTGATAGACAATTTGACAAATAGAGAAAATTAACAAGTAGAGCAGGGGTTACCTGCCAATGAAGACCCTTGTTTTCTTTCGAGTTCTCTGCACCAAGGTTAAAAGCAGAATATCAACGAAATTGAAAGCCTGAAGGTTAATAGTAAATTGAAATCAAATATATATTCATAATGGAGAAAAATCAAACCTCACGAAGTCGGGCTTGAGGAATCTCGCTCTCCGGCAAAGAGACGAGCCAAGTCACCATAGCATTTTTCACACTCGACGCTCAAGCCACAAAAGACGAATAGCTATATACCTGCTAAGATTCGTGCGTGGTATTACCCAGTCTCGTAAACCATAGGTCGACGCCTTAGACACAGAGACAGGGACGAAAAGAAACAAGAAAGAGTTAAATCAATACATGAGTACAGGATCGGCCATGAAAGATGGATTAAATGGATCCAAACTAGCCGAAACCATAACTACAAATTAACAGAACGAGATCAATCTGTATCAACCTCATTCGAAGAGTCCACAAAAAAAGTGTTATGACAAGTTCTGAGAGCAGAATATAATCTCCAATACAAAGTGAAAGATGTATACCTGGTGAATTTACCATGAGTAGGTAAACAGCCGGATTGATGAGCAAGCCAACCAGTGAATACCGCGGCATGCAGAGCTGCGAGGTAAAGAGATGCACAACCAAACGAAGCACACATAAACTATCTCTACACAAAAACAACGACTTATATAATCATTCAAAAATCTCGGAAAACCTAATATGACGAAAGGATCGCAGCCATCCACATGGAAAAATCACAAGAGGGAAGCCACAGATCGAATGGCTGGCGGGTGCATTTACACTAGTCGTTCAACATTAATTGTGCCAAGATGCATAAAGTTCTGGCGTCCTGTCGTATGATGTAGATTGCCTTGTAACCAGAGTAAGCTCGCATGGTGGTTGCCAGATTGACGTGGAAGTAGCACGTGAATGGGAATGGGATGAAACCCATCCCCAACCAATGCGAGGTAACCAGAAGTATTATAAAATCTAACGTGGAGGATAATTATCACGTCTCAATATACACACGAAATCGAATCGACTCTAACAAGACGTCATACGAGGAAGCTCAATAAACGTGTTCAATATTCCCATTTAATTCTGATATGAAAACACATGTACAATAAAATGCGATGATATCAACGCAGATCTGATAGAAATTATGAATACCACATCATCGAAGAGTCATAGGTACAATATGGCCATCAACATAAAAGTATATATATTAAATCCGACCAATGTTCATAACCAAATCGTGTGGGAGAGGACGTTATGGAAAAAAATTAAGAACATAGGATTTGTAAAAGGGTCCAAAATGCCTCGTGGGTACAACCTATTCGAATTCCTTGTATATAATTACGTGAAAATGGGTTGAATGCCCAAGAGCTAATAATCACCAAAGTAAAGATTATATCTAGATTGATGGGTGCGACCTCCATAGGGAGTGGATTAATACTAAACCACTCCACACTTGGATTTTAATATAAAGTAGATCAAAGTCAAAAAAAAAAAAAATTAATAAATATTAACTTGGGGTATAGTCGTTATGTGAAAATGAATCATATTGGGGGAAATAAAATATGATTACACCAAGATAGGAAAAATATTGTTATGTCGAACTTATTCTTGGAATATGAAATGCCTGAAAAAAAAAAAAAAAATTGGGAGGTGTGACATTATTATGGTTAAACTATAATTCGTTCCATTCCGCCATACTTCTGTCACTCCCAATTTTCTTTACTTCACTATGTAAATGTCTACTTATTTATTGGTCTTGACAGTATCAATCTTTCTAGATTCAGTTACACTTTTACTTTAAGCTACCCCTCTTTCTCCTTATTTAATAGGGAGCTAGTGTATTAATAAATCTACCATTTTTTTTTTCACTTATGAAAATACTGTTCCCGTTTGAATTTTAACTACGACCTTAATTTCTCCCATTGATAATGGTATTACCATACCCTGCACATAAATGTACTTGAATACACCTACCAATTTTACTTAACACATATAAGTTTAAACTCGCCTTAATATATGGTAATATTATTTATTTGACATTTACAAATCATTCTCTTTAACCATTACCATTAATTTCATCTTAACTTAACATTATAACTATGACATCCATGTATGGAATTAAGATGAACTTTAAACCACTTTAAACTAATTGTCTCCATATTAGATATTACGAATGAAGGTTCCACTCTTCATCCTACACTCCCACTTGACTTATGGAAATAAAGGCTTAGTTCTTAATTAATTTTCAATTGTCACATAGGTTTAAACCTTTATAATTTTTCGACCACATAACATTCTATTATCTATATGTGTACTTATTCATATGAACTTCTCACCTACACATTTACCCTTCTAACTTTATTGAATGTATCTACTATCGTGGAGTTCAACTCTCCATGTGGCATAACTATGTTTATTACTCACCACGAACTTTGACAACATACCGCCAGGGTTTTCAACTTAGTATTCGAGAAACCCTAACCATAAATACATGAGTCAGACATGACGGTAAATTGGATTTTTCGAGCTAAAGCGATTTATTTTATCTAATGTGCTGGTATTGAATTCATATTCGTTCGTTTCTAGTTCACTGCACATTTTATACGTTAGGTTATATTCATATTTATTCCAATGTACCTGGTCACATGGGTCTCTGACGGAACCCATTGAGCCATGGGAAGGTCATCGTAACCCTGGTCTTGGACACATGTATGTTCCAGATCTATTCCCGAATAGGTTTTGCTCGTTCCATAAATAATCCCGACTTGGGATATGGCTCATTTTCGATTGTTTCTTCTGGCGAATGCTTCCACGCAACAATGTTTTTAATTCAATCTCTCCATTTTTACTTTTGCACTCGTATGGTTTAGTATTGGGATTGAATGGCGCTGGTGTGCA
The DNA here is from genome assembly GCA_034641835.2 of Pinus albicaulis. Taxonomy (NCBI): domain Eukaryota; kingdom Viridiplantae; phylum Streptophyta; class Pinopsida; order Pinales; family Pinaceae; genus Pinus; species Pinus albicaulis. The sequence continues at coordinate 71,943 of JAXQQM020092078.1, read as the reverse complement.
AATAGTTTCAACATTACCGTTCATGGCCTCTTTCTTCGTTGAACCAGGTAATTATCTTCATCTTAACATTCTGGGCTAAGTTTTAAATTTGTTCTCTTTTTTCGTTAATATGTAAAAGTTACATCTATATACAAATAATTAGGTGGCATCAACTTGCGCAGAGGGAAACCAAGTCCGTTGGCCACCTAACAACATGATATGCCATCGAGTAGAAAAAATTAATAAGTCTGTCTAACCAAGCTATATAAGTTTGATTTTATTTAAATTGCCTATATTCTAAGTATCTGAGCACATTACTATTAAAATATTTAAAACTAAAAGTTATCTGTATAGATAAAAATAGAAGCTATGAGCCCAACTATATACTACTTAGCACCATCAATAGAGAGTAATTCCACCGGAGCCTGTTTTTTTGCAGAATAACCCAGAAGCTCTGTCTGTGGGAGAATAAGAGGGAGATGCTCTTCTATGCCCCGAAGCTTGCCATCCTTTTTTTGCAGCTAGAATTGAAGCTTATGAAATTCCTTCTTGTAGTCGGGAAAATTTTGCGCTAATGGTGCGATACCCAGAGAAATTTCTTCCAGGGCTTTCACCAGGATAATATTCATGGACCAGTACAAGAACAAGGTTTGGTTGAATTGTTTGGTTCAGCCTCAGGAGTGCCCAAGATCAGGCACCAAAATGCGCAATTCCTTCACATGAATTTCCATTAAGTTTTCATGTCTGTTCAGGTCTTCTTCCCAATCTTCCATCAGCTCTCTTATTTCCTCAGTTGTCCATTCTCGATAAGCTGTAGGCACATCATTTATGATGCTGGAGACTTTCTTGCAGCCCCGAGTTCTTCCCCTAAAGGAGTTAGGTTGATAGGGTGTCAGAGACCCACCGGTTATTTTTCCTCAGCCACTTGAATTTGGGCCACCTCTGCCCTTTGTTAACAAATTCCAAGCCATTGACTTATACCTACATGTTTTGGGAGGATCTGGAATGAGACTAATAGCTCGCGCAGGTGGTACCACAAGCCCAGAAGGACAATGTGCATTTCTGAACAAGGAATGGCACAATGTGCACTTCTGAATAAGGAAGTTTTCCTGATCAAGGATTAAGAATGCGCCATGCGCTCCTATCCTTAATGCGTGACTTTTGTAAACAGAATTTGTTTCAGTCTAGAAGATAGAACAAGAGGTGTACATAATGAGTTTAGAGATGAATAAAGTGTGATAGATACTAACTCATCAAAAAGACTTAGAAATACTTGTACAATGAGAAATACACATCAAAATGCCAGTTTACAAACACTCCGCAAGTACAATAAACAAAGTGTTTGTGACTGCGAACAAAATGTGTCGTTTTATGAAAACAAATATATGTCAACCATGGAGTGCACTAAATAAGTTATAAACATTGTGACAACACTTAGGAGCAATCAAAACACTTGAAACAATTGAAACAACTTGAAACGAAACATGTCGACCAAAGTGACACTTAGTATGATAGATGAGTAGGCTCCAAAATTTGAATGTGGGAAAATTTTGGAGGGTGTTGTAGCAGGGGACAAGAAGCACTGATACCATATGTAACATACTTGAATTCATTAAAAAAAAAAAAATTACTATAGTACCATTATAACTATACTTATCTTCATTTTAGTTGATATATGCAGTCTAGTACCAGTCTAGTACTTCACTCTTTCTATGAATCTTAGTTAGATATTTGTGCTATACGTCCTGATTAAATATTAAGAGTGCACCATGTGCTCCTATCCATAATGCGTGACTTGTGTAACCAAAATTTTTTTAAGTCTGGAATAATGAACAAAGGTGTACACAATGAGTTTAGAGATGAAATAAAGTGTGACAAATACTAACTCATCAAAAATACTTAGACAGACTTGTATAGTGAGAAATACACATCAAAATTCGAGTTTACACACACTCCCCAAGTACAATAAACAAAGTGTCTGTGACTGCGAACAAAATGTGTCGTTTGATGACAACAAATATATGGCAACTTAGTACACATGACGACCAAAGTGACACTTAGTATGATAGATGAGTAGGCTCCAAAATTTGAATGTGGGACAATTTTGGAAGGTGTTGTAGCAAGGAGAAGAAGCACTCATACCATATGTAACATACTTGAATTCATACAAAAAAAGATATATCTTTACTATAGTACCATTATAACTATACTTATCTTCATTATTGTTGATACATGCAGTCTAGTACTTCACTCTTTGTATGAATCTTAGTTAGATATTTGTGCTATATGTCATCATTAAATTCATGGAAATTCTATTTATTTTAAACATTATTAGTAGATAGAGAATGTTTCTTACAATTAATGGCTTCTCTCTTCACTCCAATAATTTCAGAAATAAACCCATTAAAAGCTTTGCCATATTAATATAATATATAAAATAAACCCATTAAAAGCTTGGTCATATTAATATAATATACATTGTAATTTGTTTTTAATAACATTTTTGTTTGGTCTAGCACACTTCCATTTAAATCTCTCGGCGAAGAATGGAAGGACAATTTATATCTTTTGTACCTAAGATGTTCTTTTCAATTTATTGAGCTAATGTGGAATGTATACTTTCAACCCTTATATGAAAACCCTTCTTTACAATTTATTGAGATAATGTTGTGAATGTGGAGGGCATACCTTCAACCTGTTAATAATTAAAGGGGTTTTCATTCTATTTGTTAAAACTTGGTTCATTACCATATAACATGGATAGTGGAAACCTTAATATTTTCATTTTATTTATTAAAACATGATAATTAAATTGGTTCATTACCATATAACATGGAATATTAAAGATTTTTATTATATTTATTAAAACTTGGCTCATTACCATATAACATGGATAGTCGCAACCTTAAACCAATTGCAATTTCACTTAAATTAAAACCTTGGGCTCGATCTTGAACACATTACAATAATGATACATATAGTTCTAGGTCTCAAGATCTGGCGCATAGACAATTCTTCTATTATTTTAATTATGTGGATGGTAAATGCATATAAATTGCTCCTTTTCGTTTGCATATCAATGTGGGATAAACATTAATAATTTTCAGTCTCGGTGTACACTTGTCGGTTGGTCAATCAACCACATCACACCCTTTACATGATACTCACATGACGTACAATGATGGTAAGAGTTTGAAAAATTGTGATAAGAGGTTTTGATCCAATCGTGGATCTTGGGTTGGGGGTTTTCCTAAAACCTATTCCCCCTAGTTCGAACACATTTCATTTCACATTTCGGCCATGCAATGCTATGCATGCTAGTAAGGGATGCAACAAGTGTTAGGTTTTGTCATATGTCTACTATTTTTTCTAGCCTACAAGACATCATTATACCAATGGAAATTTTGTGGAGAAGAGGTTATGTACAAACCTAGCCATGGTAATTTCTCCCTTTTGATTACATTATAGTGACAATTCCATTATAAGTTTATGTAGATTTCTTATTTGCAATTTTGTTCTCCTTGAGTACTAATTATTTTGGCTATGGTTGTACATGATTTTGGCTCTACATTCTCATTGAATCAGCTCCGTGAGTCATAAGCGGGGTTGGAAATTTAATTTACGGGTAATGATATACCCCTCATAGGGACTTTCTAGCTGTTTTCATGGTGATTCCACGTGCTTCGTTTAAACCCTAACATCTTTTGCTTTGAGGATGGCATAGGAGATTTAGGTTTTCTATTTTAAATTGACGCTAATCCAGGGAATATGTAATATTCTAATATTCCCAAGATCCCTTCCATTTCATAGTAACGTTGGGCCATTCAACACCTTAATAAATTAGCGCTTTTTTATTTAAGCGACTATAGTATTCTATACATGTCTACCATTCTTCGACATTTTGACATAAGATGTGAATGTGGGATTGTTTATAGTTAAACTTGAGATTTGATTTAAACCCTTATTTATGAATTTGGGGTTATATCTCTAGTCTTCAATGATCGATTCCTTGCCTTTGCTAAAATTTATAATACGACTTTGGATTATTTTATTGTCTGCTTTAGATAATTGCATCCTATCGCCCAAACGTACTTGTAACGAGAGTTCATTTAGCTCATCCCACTATTTAGGTATATGGCATTTGATGTACTTATAGTTTCTATTAAGGTTTAATTATTAACATTATTAACATTTTTTTCTCCTTTGTAGAAAAAACCCTGAATTTCGATAGCCCACAACAATTTTTCTATGAATCCCTTCCAATTTATTTTTCATTGGTTATTAATCAACCTATGACATTCTTCCCCTAGATAACTTTAATGGAAATGGAAAACACATGGTAAATAGTGCAGCGACCACTTAATTTTTTTCTAATAATTCTGAAAATAGGATTCCTATCCACCCATTAGTTTTATTAAATAAGGGTGTAACATATGTTTTGGCATATCCTATCTACTTATCATTACTGACACGGTGTTATGAAGATGTGACTTGAGGGAGCTTGGCCTTCTCGAACCAGATTGGGGTGACCCACTGCTCATGAGGGGTAAAATATGTTTTGGCATATTCTCTTTTAAGTATTCTACTTATCATAACTGACACGGTGTTATGAGATGTGACTTGAGCGAGCTTGGTCTTCTCGAACTAGAATGGGGTGACCCACATCGACTTTGCACACTCTTGAGGGGTAAACGGTGTGCGCCCACTCATTAGGGAGAAACGGTCTAGTCAGGACAGGCGGCTAAATTGAGTCGTGCATTTCCTACTTTGTATTATACTAACCAAATGTGTCCCGGTCCACCGGCGTTCACCACACAGATGCTATCGATAATGCTACCCACAGCCATCCCCACGAGCCTTTATAAATGGAGGCTACCACCACACATTGGTAAGCATCCCAAGAGCGTTTCCCATTTCCCATTGTTGGAGTTGTTATTATCATTCCACCCAGCATTTCGTTACCCATTTCCCATTGTAGAGGTAGAGGTTATATAGATATTTCATTCGAGGCAGCCATAGCCATATACATGTCGATGATGAAGTACTCATTTGGGTTTGCATTGGCAGTAATGGTAGTAGCCCTGGTGGTGGGCAGTGCTGTAGGCGCGCCCAACACAAACTTCGTATCGTCTGCGTGTAACACGCAGAAGATCCCAAGCGGAAGTTCCTTTTATAGTACTCTCGGATCCCTGCTCGTAGATCTAGAGGGAAACACTGCCTTCAGCGGTTACGACTACAAAGCATCCCGCGCAGGCTCACCTACCGCCTATGGTCGTGGGGTTTGCAATCAGGGAATCTCTCAGTCTGATTGCACTGCCTGCCTGAAAAACCTGGGCGACCGCATCTGGAACATTTGCGGCAACGCCATCGACATTCCGCTGACATCGAATTATTCACTCACCCAAATCTTGTATGCTACTAAACTTTACATGCGGACAGTGCAACTAATGAAGTTTTCACTGTCGGTATTCTTAAATTCATGCTATGAAGTTCTTAAACTAATTATCGAAGTTTTTAATATTTTTATTCATATGCTCTAACCAATCTAATCTTTTTTATATTATTATGCATATATTCATTACGTATTAAAATTATTGGTCCAGTGAGATACCGATATAATATTAATAAATTGAAAAATAAAAAAACGATCTAGTGTAAATTTATATTTTTAATTAGAAAAAAAAAGTCAAATACAATTTCTTTTAATAATTTATGCCTTTCGTGGAAATTATAAAATTTATCCACATTATCAATTATCTTTTGTGGAATTATGAAAGGGCATGAAATGTTTTGGGATTATATAAAGTATATAATATTATTTTAGTGAAATTAAATTAATATTAAATTTATTTTAATTTTAAAAATATGATATGTTTTTGGGATATTGAAAAATAAATAAATGAAATAAAACTTATTGATATTATATATATATATAAAGAATTTATACAAAAATCGCACACTAAACTAGATTGTTTGAAAATCATAAATTTATAGAGATGGACGCTCAATTCTTTTTCATTATTAATGAGTTTTAATATTATAGAGAAGGATGTTGTTTATTTTATTTTTTTCATTATTGATGATTTTTTATATTATGTGTGGAGGAATCATATATTCAATTTGGAAAGAATTACACATTTATGTTATAATAAATTTCAAAAAATAACCATATACATGAAAACAAAAATTAAATATCTATTTTCTATAAAAAAAATATTTTATTCTTTTTAAAATACCATCATATATCCATTTTAAGTATGAAACATGAGCCTTGAGGAATCTTTTCTACTTCTAATAACTTTACAACATATTCATTTTTTTAATTATAGCCAACATTATTTTTTCTATTTATAAATAATTTTATTTTTTATTTTATTTTAATATGGAATGGAAAAAAGGACAAACTTACACATCCACTTACACTCTGTTGTAGAAACTTACACATCCACTCATACTGGGTTGTAGAATGAGACATTATTTTTTCTATTTAGAAATAATTTTATTTTTTATTTTATTTTAATATGGAATGGACAAAAGGACAAACTTACACATCCACTTATACTCTGTTCTAGAAAATTACACACCCACTCATACTGGGTTGTAGAATGAGCCCCGGGACTCAATAATGATAAAAAATTTCATCCCCATTTATTGCTTGTAAATTATATATGAAATTTAAAAAAAAGAATCATTTTTATAATTTAAAAAATCATAAAACTAATTTAATTATATAATTAAAAAGGGTAAAAAATTAATATTATTAAGTCTTATTTTTATTATTCTTTTCCATTTCATGGATGTGAGATGTATTATAAAATAATTTTGATGTGTATGGTTGTTTAATTGATATGGCTAAGTTAATTCAATGTTTATGAATTATTTATTTAGTTATATGAATTCTTCTTCTTTATTTTGTTGGAAACTGGATTCTTCATCCGTCATTAAAAGTTACATAAATCTTGAATTTCCAAAGGATAACTAAAATGGAGGATATTTTTTAAACTAACAAGCTTCCTACCAATAACAAATAATCGGAAAATGAATATGATTATCATAACCACTTAGAAGACTCCTTGAGAATTCAATATTTCAAGGCAAAAATGCATGTGATGTTTACATGACTTTCACCTAGTTCACTAATTTTTCATTTTTTCCTTGTATTAGTGCCTTATTGCTCTTGGAGGGTAGTTTTTCTCTTCTTTACACATTCAATTCCATCATTTAAAACCCAATACGAGAGTGTGAGGAACTCGTGAACAACCACTTTCTTATAATAGCTTCATGAGCTAGCATGTCCTTCACATATTTTCCATGCCATTATTCCATGATGGAAATGAGTCATATGTCATCCAGATCCATATCTTCTAGTAGGCCTTCAAGTTCAACTTCTTCCAAATGTGACCTTATCATTTCTTGTGGAAATGCATTTTGTTAGTGCTCTTTAAGAGACTTTTTCACACCCTATAAGGGGCTATGGGATTTACCTTCTGCTAATCACATGCCTCATTGAATATTGAATTACTCTCACGATTGCTTCAGAGGGTGTGTCTATTTCAAAGATAGGGATCTCATTAGGATTTGAGGTACCCTAGCGACTCAAATTTCTTCTTCTTTGAGGAATTTTCCATGAATCAAATGTCTCATTTTGAGAAGGATTGTTTTCAAATTATTTCATTTTATTCATTAGACAACCCCCAATAAGATGCTCATATTCGTCACAGTTTCTGCACGTAAAGTGAAATTTTTACTAATATAGAGATTGCTTCAAATATGCGTTTATGTGTGTGTGTGTGTGTGTGTGTGTGTGTGTGTGTGTGTGTTGAAGAGACTAGGAGATATTCATGTATACACAAATATTGGTCGGCGAGATACAAGAGATGGACCCGCACCAGGGAAGCAAGAAAATCCTCCTTTTGTAGATTATAATACTCCTTCCATAATCATATAAAGATCCCTGAATTGTTTTAAAAATATGGACCTACTTCAAAAACCCTCGATCTATCTTTTAATGTGGACTAAATGACTGTAAAAAAAATCTTGGCCCCTAAATCTAGTTCTATTTGACACTACGTGTTGCATTTATTTTAGATCAACCTAATAAAACTCCCTCATAGGGCCATAATAAACTTGCATATTAGAAGATTATCCGACATATATTAGATATATTCTCTAATCTTACTATATTTAACCTCATAGTTTGGATCTTGCATTTCTTTTCACATGAAACACCATAGCTTCTTAGGTTTCCACAATGTATCCAACATATGGCTTACAACGAAACCATAAACCCCACTATGTCCAATTTATCTATGAGAAGGATGTCATATATGGAAGAGAGTCATGGGGAATACCTATAGATCTAGACTCATTATGAACTCTCGAAATAATTTGGCTAAAGGAAGGGGTAGATCTCCCTCTTGTAGAGCCAAGCATACAGTAACACCTCCATTTCCAATTTTTTTTTTTTCCTAATTAGAGTAACTTATTATTATGGTTAAACTATAATTCGTTCCATTCCGCCATACTTCTGTCACTCCCAATTCTCTTTACTTCACTATGTAAATGTCTACTTATTTATTGGTCTTGACAGTATCAATCTTTCCAGATTCAGTTACACTTTTACTTTAAGCTACCCCTCTTTCTCCTTATTTAATAGGGAGCTGGTGTATTAATAAATCTCCCATTTTTTTTTCACTTATGAAAATACTATTCCCGTTTGACTTTTAACTACGACCTTAATTTCTCCCATTGATAATGGTATTACCATACCCTCCACATATATGTACTTGAATACACCTACCATTTTACTTAACACATATAAGTTTAAACTCACCTTAATATATGGTAATATTATTTATTTGACATTTACAAATCATTCTCTTTAACCATTACCATTAATTTCATCTTAACTTAACATTATAACTATGATATCCATGTATGGAATTAAGATGAACTTTAAACCACGTTAAACTAATTGTCTCCATATTAGATATTACGAATGAAGGTTCCACTCTTCATCCTACACTCCCACTTGACTTATGGAAATAAAGGCTTAGTTCTTAATTAATTTTTAATTGTCACATAGTTTTAAACCTTTATAATTTTTCGACCACATAACATTCTATTATCTATATGTGTACTTATTCATACGAACTTCTCACCTACACATTTACCCTTCTAACTTTATTGAATGTATCTACTATCGTGGAGTTCAACTCTCCATGTGGCATAACTATGTTTTATTACTCACCACGAACTTTCACAACATACCCCCAGGGTTTTCAACTTAGTATTCGAGAAACCCTAACCATAAATACATGAGTCAGACATTACGGTAAATTGGACTTTTCGAGCTAAAGCCATTTATTTTATCTAATGTGCTGGTACTGAATTCGTATTCGTTGGTTTCTAGTTCACTGCACATTTTATAGATTAGGTTATATTCATATTTATTCCAACGTACCTGGTCACATGGGTCTCTGACGGAACCCATTGAGCCACGAGAAGGTCATCGTAACCCTGGTCTTGGACACATGTATGCTCCAGATCTATTCCCGAATAGGTTTTGCTGGTTCCATAAATAATCCCGACTTGGAATATGGCTCATTTTCGATTGTTTCTTCTGGCGAATGCTTCCACACTACAATGTTTTTAATTCAATCTCTCCATTTTTACCTTTGCACTTGTATGGTTTAGTATTGGGATTGAATGGCGCTGGTGTACAAATAGTTTCAACATTACCGTTCATGGCCTCTTTCTTCATTGAACCAGGTAATTATCTTCATCTTAACATTCTGGGCCAAGTTTTAAATTTGTTCTCTTTTTTCGTTAATATGTAAAAGTTACATCTATATACAAATAATTAGGTGGCATCAACTTGCGCAGAGGGAAACCAATGTGATATGCCATCGAGTAGAAAAAATTAATAAGTATGTCTAACCAAGCTATATAAGTTTGATTTTATTTAAACTGCCTATATTCTAAGTATCTGAGCACATTACTATTAAAACATGTTGAATATGGCAACAAGAAACAGTCAAGGAGGCCTCCTGAAACATCTTTCCTGATCCTAGTTGGAGATTGATCACCTAGACTAGGTGGGGGACCACACAGGTGATTTTTGTCGAAAAGTCTATTTTTAGACTATGTCTATTTTTGGACATATGGAGCATGATCTACGAGTTGCGGGATGCTATTCTTGGATGATTGGTCAAGTTGGTAAAAATATATGGACATCTATTTTTAGACTGCCTGTCTAAAAATAGAACAGTTAAATATTATTAGCCCTTAATAATATTTGGACTATAAACATTATCTTATCCTCTTGGAGCACTTCAGTTTGATGCTTGGATGTGGCACATGCAGCTGACAGAAGGAAATTCGAATTTCCTATGGTTTAGTTGAGCTATTGCATGGTTGACTTCAGTTAGAACTCATGTGGCAGAGTTTGGTGGAGTTGATGAGACAGTTGGTTGAGTTGTGTTCGGTTTAACTTAGTTGAACTAGTTGTATTTAGTCTAACTGATAAATACACTAGTGATGAGTGTTGTGAATTAATTATTAATTAATTCACTAATTATTAACTCATTATTCAACGAAAGAACACATCAGTTAACAACAGTGCATGGACAGTTCAATGGAGACCAGTGTTAGAGGTGGGTGAAAGGGTGGAGTCTACTGTCAGTTGTGACTATAGTGTGCATGAGATTTGCACAATCATTGGAGGAGATTGCCAATGAGGATTGCGCAGTTAAAGCCAAGGGAATTTGAATTCATTCCATCCATTCTCTCATCTTGGATTGCGCAGTAGAGGCAGGCAAACAGTGGAGGAGTTTTGAACCCGTGACTTGTTCAAAACTGAGCTAGTTTGTGTGTAACTTTTGGAGACAGTACTGAGTACTTGTGAGGAGTATTGTACTAAGATTGTTACATGATTCTTCTTCATTATAATACAGACAGTAGGGGGTTTTCGGCTGTAAGATTTCGCCGGTATACATACTGTGTTATATGTGTTGAATTTCTATGTGCGCAGGTGAATGTTTTCAATACCGCTTGTTGTTTTTATTTCCGCATGTGATGATTAATGCGTAGAAGAGATTATGTGAACTATGTATGAAGCTCAAATGGTATGTGACCAGGTTAATCTCGGTGAATAACTCAGCAAATTATTCAAATTTCTACATGGTATCAGAGCTATATTGATCATCAGATCTAGTACGGTGATTACAAACTTATTTCGGTAGACAGAGTTTTTAAGCGGGCCAGGTAGCCTCTGGATCCATCCTTTCTTTGAAAGGTGATATATCCAGTAAATTCCCCTACAGTCGATCTCTGTGCTAGAAATAATTTTTTCTCAAGTGTATATCGGAAGCGGTTGAGTTTGGAGCTGTCAGAATTCGAATTGCAGAATTGTTTTTCTTGGTGTCAAAAGCAAAGATGTATTTCGTCGGATTGCGATTGGAGTATGCCTTGGAAGCATCTCGAATTATATTGCATGGAAAGAGAGGATGGAGGCAGTGTTAGATGACAATGCGCTGTTGGAATTCATAGAGAAAGAAATTCCAAAGACTACTTCTACGGATGCTGCTGTGATTGATGCTTGGCAAAAGAAGACAGCAAGGTGTCGAAGGATTCTATTGGAGGGCGTGAAGGATCACATAGTATCCAGCCTGCATGATAAAGCTTCTCCATTCTTGATGTGGAAAGCTTTGACAGAATTGTTCCAGAGCAAGAGTGACCAAAGGAAGTTGGCGCTCAAGGATAAACTCAGGAAAATAAAGATGGAGAAGAATGACACTATTCCGGTATACTTGAAAAAGTTTGTCCACTGCAATTATGACCTTGGGAGTGTAGGAGTTAGTGTGGATGATGAGGAGCTGGTGAGCTTGGCTCTCCTCGGGCTTCCGAAAAGTTGGCATGCATATCAGGACAATGTCAATGGTCGGGAAAATTTGCCAGGATGGGAAAGACTGTGGTCTGATCTTGTGCAAGAGGAGATCCGGCGGAGTACTAGAGATGGATCTTCATCAAAGATATATGATGCAAAAGACTGTGCTTTGGCTGCCAAAGGAAGGAAGGGGAAGGGCAAGGAGAAGGCTTCTCAATCCGGTGCGGATGGTAAAAAGCGTGACATGTCCAAAGTGAAGTGTTTTCACTGTCACGATCATGGACATTATGCCACGAATTGTCCACAGAAGAAGAAGAACAAGCAGGCCGCTGGAGCTGCAGCTGGTGAGGCTCTTGCCTCGCAATTTGAGCTGGACTTCTCATTGATCGCATGCATGGTGTCTAGTGCATTGGGATCTGGGTGGTATTTTGATAGTGGCGCTTCCTTTCACATGACGGGAGATGTGAATCTTTTCAGTGACTTGGTGGAGAAAAATCTCCAGATGCATGTTGAGTTGGGCGACAATGGACGATACAATGCGACCGGCATTGGTACCATAACCTTTCAGAGGGAGTCAGGTAAACTCATTATTTTACAAGATGTATTGCATGTACCAGGTTTAACAAAGAATTTGATCTCAGTCGCAATGTTAGAGGATAAAGGGTATGAAGTTGTCTTTAGAGAAGGGAAATTTTTCCTTCAGCACAAGGCAACGGGACAAGTCAAGAAGGTTGGGATTCGGGCAAAGAATCTCTACAGACTTGAAGTAGATGGGATGTATACGGAGCTTCCTACTGTTGGGAAGCGGGAGAAAGACATTCAACTGATGCTTGAGAGGGAGAAATTTTTGCATGCAGGTGAAGGTGAACCTTGGGGTGTGGAGCAGCCACGAGAGGATCATGGAGTGGGAGAGACCACTCATGCAGAGAAATTCCGTGCCAGATGGGCAGAGGGAGTGCATGCAGCTATACCACCAGGTGAGAGGTGGGGCGACATGCATGAGTAATCCCAGGTGGAGATTTCAGGGCAGGATTCATGGAGATGGTGTGGATCTCATGAATTGAACCTGGCTACGAGGTTCCCACAGCGCAGCAGTAGCAGATCAGTTGGATTGATGCAGGCAGATCAATGTGACAGTGTCGGATACTGGAGCGCGAATCAGAGTTGACAGCAAGTGCAAGAGTGCATGGGTGCAAGAGTTCAACAGCGCAGTGGTTCCTGATGACATGTGCAGTAGCTAAGTAGAGGTCAAAGACTTTGATGATAGATGCATCAGTCTGACTGAGTTGTTTGGAGCCTATTCAGTTTCGGAGATGTTGCATGCAAAGGGTGCATGGCACATTCATGGAGTTGCATGGTGCATGCATGAATTTGCATGGCGCATGCAAAGGGTGCATGACGAATGCATGGAGTTGCATGTCGCATGCATGGAGTTGCATGGCGCTTGTGAAGTCTGCAGGGTGAATGCATGGAGTTGCATGTCGCATGCAAAGACATTCCTTTCTTGTTGAGAGGGAGTGTTGAAAATGGCAACAAGAAACAGTGAAGGAGGCCTCCTGAAACATCTTTCCTGATCCTAGTTAGAGATTGAACACCTAGACTAGGTGGGGGACCACACAGGTGATTTTTGTCGAAAAGTCTATTTTTAGACTATGTCTATTTTTGGACATATGTAGCATGGTCTAGGAGTTGCAGGATGCTATTCTTGGATGATTGGTCAAGTTGGTAAAAATAGATGGACATCTATTTTTAGACATACAGGTCGAAGTCTATTTTTAGACTGCATGTCTAAAAATAGAACAGTTAAATATTATCAACCCTTAATAATATTTGGACTATAAACATTATCTTATCCTCTTGGAGCACTTCAGTTTGATGCTTGGATGTGGCACATGCAGCTGACAGAAGGAAATTCGAATTTCCTATGGGTTAATTGAGCTATTGCATGGTTGACTTCAGTTAGAACTCATGTGGCAGAGTTTGGTGGAGTTGATGAGACAGTTGGTGGAGTTGTGTTCGGTTTAACTTAGTTGAACCAGTTGTATTTAGTCTAACTGATAAATACACTAGTGATGAGTGGTGTGAATTAATTATTAATTAATTCACTAATTATTAACTCATAAATCAACTAAAGAACACATCAGTTAACTGCAATGCATGGACAGTTCAGTGCAGACCAGTGTTAGAGGTGGGTGAAAGGGTGGAGTCTACTATCAGTTGTGACTATAGTGTGCATGAGATTTGCACAATAATTGGAGGAGATTGCCAATGAGGATTGCACAGTTAAAGCCAAGGGAATTCGAATTCATTCCATCCATTCTCTCATCTTGGATTGCGCAGTAGAGGCAGGCAAACAGTGGAGGAGTTTTGAACCCGTGACTTGTTCAAAACTGAGCTAGTTTGTGTGTAACTTTTGGAGACAGTACAGAGTACTTGTGAGGAGTATTGTACTGAGATTGTTACATGATTCTTCTTCATTATAATACACAGACAGTAGGGGGTTTTCAGCTGTAAGCTTTCCCCGGTATACATACTGTGTTATATGTTTTGAATTTCTATGTGCGCATGTGAATGTTTTCAATACCGCTTGTTGTTTTTATTTCCGCATGTGATGATTAATGCGTAGAAGAGATAATGTGTTATGTATGAAGCTCAAATAGTATGTGACCAGGTTAATCTCGGTGAATAACTCAGCAAATTATTCAAATTTCTACAAAATATTTAAAATTAAAATGCTGATCTTGATATTAAAAATAGAAGTTGAGCCCAACTATATACTACTTAGCACCATCGCAGAGAGTAATTCCACCGAGGCCCGGGTTCGTTGCACAACCTTAAGCCTGGCTCGTGGGAGACAAGAGGAGAGATGCCTTCTGCGGCCCCGAAGCTTGCCATCCTTCTTTTGCAAATTAGAACTGCTTATGAAATTCCTTCTTGTAGCTCCTGAAAATTTTGGCGCTAATGGTGCTGAGTATTCGTAGAGAAATTTCTTCCAAATGGCCACCAGATAATATTCATGGACCAAGATAATTGGGCAGTTTTGGTTGAATTGTTTGGTTTAGCCTCAGGAGTGCCCAAGATCGGGCACCAAAATGCGCAATTCCTTCACGTGAATTTCCATTGAGTTTTCATGTCTGTTCAGGTCTTCTTCCCAATCTTCCATCAGCTCTCTTATTTCCTCAGTTGTCCATTCTTGATAAGCTGTAGGCACATCATTTATGATGCTGGAGACTTTCTTGCAGCCCCGAGTTCTTCCCCTAAAGGAGTTGGGTTGATAGGGTGTCAGAGACCCCCTGGTTATTTTTCCTCAGCCACTTGAATTTGGGCCACCTCTGCCCTTTGTTACCAATTTCCAAGCCATTGACTTATACCTACATGTTTTGGGAGGATCTAGAATGAGACTAATAGCTCACGCAGGTGGTAGCACAAGCCCAGAAGGACAATGTGAATTTCTGAACAAGGAATGGCACAATGTGCACTTCTGAACAAGGAAGTTGTCCTGATCAAGGATTAAGAGTGCGCCATGCCCTCCTATCCTTAATGCTTGACTTGTGTAACCAGAATTTGTTTCAGTCTAGAAGATAGAACAAGAGGTGTACTAATCCAGGTGGATATTGGTGGCCACCCACCTATTCCACTTGGCCCCCCACCATTGTCTCTTTCAGTTTTTCAGTTTCGGCATAACTTACTATTTTTAGCAGTTTTTCGGGTCCTGAACTTCCGGAGCAGTTTTGAGGCCCTAAACGACGTTTTTTTGGTATCACCAGCGAAGTTGACCATCAAATTTGTCCCGACAGCTGTAGTCCTCGGATAGAGCTTTCTAATGATGTATCGTGTGCGTCAAACAGAGATAGTATGCCAAAGCTACGTCCCTGGGAAGTTGAAACGCCAATTTACCCAAACGGGGCCCATAGTTTTGGCGCTTCATCTCCTAGGGTTAGGTTTTTGGATGTTTAGGGTTCTCCATTGTTTCTCAATAATAAATAGGCCCTCGAGCCTCATTGTAACTCATTTCAGAGGCCTGTAGCCAGCACATCTCTTCTCAAAGATAGCTACCAGCGCCCTAGCTAGTTTTATTTCCATTCTATCTGTAAGCAAATTTCAGTTCTTTGATATCAATGAAATGAAGTGTTATTTCCGCTGCATCTCTGTATTTATGGTTAGTGTTTATCTCATATAAGCCAGGTATAAACCGTGGATCATGTACATAATGAGTTTAGAGATGAATAAAGTGTGACAGATACTAACTCATCAAAAAGACTTAGAAATACTTGTACAATGAGAAATACACATCAAAATGCCAGTTTACAAACACTCCGCAAGTACAATAAACAAAGTGTTTGTGACTGCGAACAAAATGTGTCGTTTTATGAAAACAAATATATGTCAACCATGGAGTGCACTAAATAAGTTATAAACATTGTGACAACACTTAGGAGCAATCAAAACACTTTATGAAACAAATGAAACAACTTGAATTTAAAAGACAAGCTCAATTGGAAGTTAAGAATTTATATGATGATATAGGCCCAAAATTTTGAATGTGGGAAAATTTTGGAGTGTTGTAGCAAAGAAGCACTGATACCATATGTAATATACTTGAATTCATACAAAAAAAGATATATCTTATTTTTATAGTACCATTGTAACTATACTTATCTTCATTTAGTTGATATATGTCAATACTGGGCCTAGTACTTCACTCTTTGTATGAATCTTAGTTAGATATTTGTGCTATACGTCCTGATTAAATATTAAGAGTGCGCCATGTGCACCTATCCTTAATGCGTGACTTGTGTAACCAAAATTTGTTTAAGTCTGGAAGATAGAACAAAGGTGTACACAATGAGTTTAGAGATGAAATAAAGTGTGACAAATACTAACTCATCAAAAATACTTAGACAGACTTGTATAGTGAGAAATACACATCAAAATTTAGCTATACACACTCCCTCTGGGTACAATAAACAAAGTAATCACAAGGGCTGAAATGTGTCGTTTGATGACAACAAATATATGGCAACCATGGAGTGCAGTAAGCTATAAACATTGTGATAACACTTGGGGAGCAACTGGTACCTTCATTTGAAACAAAATGAAACAACTTGAAACAAAACATCACGACCAAAACGGGCCCGGGTACATAGATATAGGCTCCAAAATTCCGAATGTGGGACAATTTTGAAGGTGTTGTAGCAAGGAGAAGAAGCACTCATAATTACATATGTAACATACTTGAATTCATACAAAAAGATATATCTTTACTATAGTACCATTATAACTATACTTATCTTCATTTTGGTTGATACATGCAGTCTAGTACCAGTCTAGTACTTCAGTCTTTGTATGAATCTTAGTTAGATATTTGTGCTATACGTCCTAATTAAATTCATGGAAATTCTATTTATTTTAAACATTATTAGTAGATAGAGAATGTTTCTTACAATTAATGGCTTCTCTCTTCACTCCAATAATTTTAAATAAAAACCCATTAAAAGCTTTGGCCATATTAATATAATATATAAAATAAACCCATTAAAAGCTTGGTCATATTAATATAATATACATTGTAATTTGTTTAATAAATATTTTTGTTTGAAAGTCTAGCACACTTCCATTTAAATCTCTGCCAAGATAAAAGGACAATTTAGTATCTTTTGTACCTAAGATGTTCTTTTCAATTTATTGAGCTAATGTGAATGTATACTTTCAACCCTTATAAGGAAAACCCTCTTTACAATTTATTGAGAATGTTGTGAATGTGGAGGCATACCTTCAACCCGTTAATAATTAAAGGGGCTAAAGGGGCTTTCATTCTATTTATTAAAACTTGGTTCATTACCATATAACATGGATAGTGGAAACCTTAATATTTTCATTTTATTTATTAAAACATGATAATTAAAGTGGTTCATTACCATATAACATGGAATATTAAAGATTTTTATTATATTTATTAAAACTTGGTTCATTACCATATAACATGGATAGTCGCAACCTTAAACCAATTTCAATTTCACTAAATTAAAAACTTTGATGGGCTCACCAACACATTACTATAATGATACATATAGTTCCGTGTCTCAAGATTCTGGCGCATAGACAATTCTTCTATTATTTTAATTATGTGGATACAAATGCATATAAATTGCTCCTTTTCGTTTGCATATCAATGTGGGATAAACATTAATAATTTTCAGTCTCGGTGTACACGTGTCGGTTGGTCAATCAACCACATCACACCCTTTACATGATACTCACATGACGTACAATGATGGTAAGAGTTTGAAAAATTGTGATAAGAGGTTTTGATCCAATCGTGGATCTTGGGTTGGGGGTTTTCCTAAAACCTATTCCCCCTAGTTCGAACACATTTCATTTCACATTTCGGCCATGCAATGCTATGCATGCTAGTAAGGGATGCAACAAGTGTTAGGTTTTCTCATATGTCTACTATTTTTTCTAGCCTACAAGACATCATTATACCAATGGAAATTTTGTGGAGAAGAGGTTATGTACAAACCTAGCCATGGTAATTTCTCCCTTTTGATTACATTATAGTGACAATTCCATTATAAGTTTATGTAGATTTCTTATTTGCAAATTTGTTCTCCTTGAGTACTAATTATTTTATCTATGGTTGTACATGATTTTGGCTCTACATTCTCATTGAATCAGCTCCATGAGTCATAAGCGGGGTTGGAAATTTAATTTACGGGTAATGATATACCCCTCATAGGGACTTTCTAGTTGTTTTCATGGTGATTCCACGTGCTTCCTTTAAACCCTAACATCTTTGCTCTTGAGGATGACATAGGAGATTTTCTAGGTTTTCTATTTTAAATCGTATCGCTAATCGAGGAATATAATATCTAATATTCCCAAGATCCCTTCCATTTCATAGTGATTGCTATTAGCCCAAGATCTTACAAATTAGCGTCATTTTAAGTTACCATGTTATCTTTATACATGTCTACCATCTCCACATTTGGACATAAGATGTGAATGTGGGATCTGGGATTGTTTATGCTTAAAATTGAGATTTGATTTAAACCCTTATTTATGAATTTGGGGTTATATCTTCTAGTCTCTTCAATGATCGTACTGGGCTTTTGCTAAAATTTATAATACTACTTTGGATTATTTTATTGTCTGCTTTAGATAATTGCATCCTATAGCCCAAACGTACTTGTAACGAGAGTTCATTTAGCTCATCCCACTATTTAGGTATATGGCATTTGATGTACTTATAGTTTCTATTAAGGTTTAATTGTTAACATTATTAACATTTTTTTCTCCTTTGCAGAAAAAACCATAAATTTCGATAGCCCACAACAATTTTTCTATGAATCCCTTCCAATTTATTTTTCATTGGTTATTAATCAACCTACATTCTTCCCTAGATAACTTTAAATGAAATGGAAAACACATGGTATGTGCAGGGGTACACCACTTAATTTTTTTCTAATAATTCTGAAAATAAGATGCCTATCCACCCATTAGTTTTATTAAATAAGGGTGTAACATATGTTTTGGCATATCCTATCTACTTATCATTACTGACACGGTGTTATGAAGATGTGACTTGAGGGAGCTTGGCCTTCTCGAACCAGATTGGGGTGACCCACTGCTCATGAGGGGTAAAATATGTTTTGGCATATTCTCTTTTAAGTATTCTACTTATCATAACTGACACGGTGTTATGAGATGTGACTTGAGCGAGCTTGGTCTTCTCGAACTAGAATGGGGTGACCCACATCGACTTTGCACACTCTTGAGGGGTAAACGGTGTGCGCCCACTCATTAGGGAGAAACGGTCTAGTCGTGATTATGGCTGTCTGAGTCGTGATTTGCTTTGTATTATACTAACCAAATGTGTCCTTGTCCACCGGCGTTCACCATCGTGATGTTATCGATAATGCTACCCACAGCCATCCCCACGAGCCTTTATTATAAATTGAGGCTACCACCACACATTGGTAAGCATCCAAGAGCGTTTCCCATTTCCCATTGTTGGAGGGACTGTTATCACCACCCAGCATTTCAAGTACTCCATTTCCCATTGTAGAGGCAGAGGTTATATAGATATTTCATTGGAGGAGAAGTCATAGCCACATATACGTCATTGATGAAGTACTCATTTGGGTTTGCATTGGCAGTAATGGTAGTAGCCCTGGTGGTGGGCAGTGCTGTAGGCGCGCCCAACACAAACTTCGTATCGTCTGCGTGTAACACGCAGAAGATCCCAAGCGGAAGTTCCTTTTATAGTACTCTCGGATCCCTGCTCGTAGATCTAGAGGGAAACACTGCCTTCAGCGGTTACGACTACAAAGCATCCCGCGCAGGCTCACCTACCGCCTATGGTCGTGGGGTTTGCAATCAGGGAATCTCTCAGTCTAATTGCACTGCCTGCCTGAAAAACCTGGGCGACCGCATCTGGAACATTTGCGGCAACGCCATCGGTGCTCGAGTTCAGCTAACTGACTGTTTCATCCGCTACGAGCAGTACAGCTTCTAGTTATATGATCAACGTCTGCTCAACTGCTTCTACTTATATGATCTCATATCTTCTCTCTACGTTTCAATAAAACGTTTCACGGGATTCTCTGAGCAACAAAGAATGCTGTGCTATTCTCATCCGTCGCTATCTAATTCTGATGCTGTGTTATTCTCACTGTCCCTATCTATAATAAACCATACATGCAAGCCCTTTTATTTTATTTTCGGTTCCATTGTAGGTTGCCAATAATCATTTTCACGGTCTCCCGTCTTTTGTTTTCAACGTATTTCAAATTCCTAGCTGAAACTATGTTCCGCTGACATCGAATTATTCACTCACCCAAATCTTGTATGCTACTAAACTTTACATGCAGACAGTGCAACTAATGAAGTTTTCACTGTCGGTATTCTTAAATTCATGCTATGAAGTTCTTGAACTAATTAACGAAGTTTTTAATATTTTTATTCATAGTATGCTCTAACCAATCTAATCTTTTTTATATTATTATGCATATATTCATTACGTATTAAAATTATTGGTCCAGTGAGATACCGATATAATATTAATAAATTGAAAAATAAAAAAACGATCTAGTGTAAATATTTAGATTTTTAATTAGAAAAAAAAATGAAATACAATTTCTTTTAATAATTTATGCCTTTCGCGGAAATTATAAAATTTATCCACATTATCAATTATCTTTTGTGGAATTATGAAAGGGCATGAAATGTTTTGGGATTATATAAAGTATATAATATTATTTTAGTGAAATTAAATTAATATTAAATTTATTTTAATTTTAAAAATATGATATGTTTTTGGGATATTGAAAAATAAATAAATGAAATAAAACTTACTATATATATAAAAAGAATTTATACAAAAACCGCACACTAAACTAGATTGTTTGAAAATCATAAATTTATAGAGATGGACGCTCAATTTCTTTTTCATTATTAATGAGTTTTAATATTATAGAGAAAGATGCTGTTTATTTTATTTTTTTCATTATTGATGATTTTTTATATTATGCGTGGAGGAATCATATATTCAATTTGGAAAGAATTACACATTTATGTTATAATAAATTTCAAAAAATAACCATATACATGAAAACAAAAATTAAATATCTATTTTCTAAAAAAAAATTATTTTATTCTTTTTAAAATACCATCATATATCCATTTTAAGTATGAAACATGAGCCTTGAGGAATCTTTTCTACTTCTAATAACTTTACAACATATTCATTTTTTTAATTATAGCCAACATTATTTTTTCTATTTATAAATAATTTTATTTTTTATTTTATTTTAATATGGAATGGAAAAAAGGACAAACTTACACATCCACTTACACTATGTTGTAGAAACTTACACATCCACTCATACTGGGTTGTAGAATGAGACATTATTTTTTCTATTTAGAAATAATTTTATTTTTTATTTTATTTTAATATGGAATGGACAAAAGGACAAACTTACACATCCACTTATACTCTGTTCTAGAAAATTACACACCCACTCATACTGGGTTGTAGAATGAGCCCCGGGACTCAATAATGATAAAAAATTTCATCCCCATTTATTGCTTGTAAATTATATATGAAATTTAAAAAAAAGAATCATTTTTATAATTTAAAAAATCATAAAACTAATTTAATTATATAATAAAAAAGGGTAAAATATTAATATTATTAAGTCTTATGTTTATTATTCTTTTCCATTTCATGGATGTGAGATGTATTATAAAATAATTTTGATGTGTATGGGTGTTTAATTGATATGGCTAAGTTAATTCAATGTTTATGAATTATTTATTTAGTTATATGAATTCTTCTTCTTTATTTTGTTGGAAACTGGATTCTTCATCCGTCATTAAAAGTTACATAGATCTTGAATTTCCAAAGGATAACTAAAATGGAGGATATTTTTTAAACTAACAAGCTTCCTACCAATAACAAATAATCGGAAAATGAATATGATTATCATAACCACTTAGAAGACTCCTTGAGAATTCAATATTTCAAGGCAAAAATGGATGTGATGTTTACATGACTTTCACCTAGTTCACTAATTTTTCATTTTTTCCTTGGATTAGTGCCTTATTGCTCTTGGAGGGTAGTTTTTCTCTTCTTTACACATTCAATTCCATCATTTAAAACCCAATACGAGAGTGTGAGGAACTCGTGAACATCCACTTTCTTATAATAGCTTCATGAGCTAGCATGTCCTTCACATATTTTCCATGCCATTATTCCATGATGGAAATGAGTCATATGTCATCCAGATCCATATATTCTAGTAGGCCTTCAAGTTCAACTTCTTCCAAATGTGACCTTATCATTTCTTGTGGAAATGCATTTTGTTAGTGCTCTTTAAGAGACTTTTTCACACCCTATAAGGGGCTATGGGATTTACCTTCTGCTAATCACATGCCTCATTGAATATTCAATTACTCTCACGATTGCTTCGGAGGGTGTGTCTATTTCAAAGATAGGGATCTCATTAGGATTTGAGGTACCCTAGGGACTCAAATTTCTTCTTCTTTGAGGAATTTTCCATGAATCAAATGTCTCATTTTGAGAAGGATTGTTTTCAAATTATTTCATTTTATTCATTAGACAACCCCCAATAAGATGCTCATATTCGTCACAGTTTCTGCACGTAAAATGAAATTTTTACTAATATAGAGATTGCTTCAAATGTGTGTGTGTGTGTTGAAGAGACTAGGAGATATTCATGTATACACAAATATTGGTCGGCGAGATACAAGAGGTGGACCCGCACCAGGGAAGCAAGAAAATCCTCCTTTTGTAGATTATAATACTCCTTCCATAATCATATAAAGATCCCTGAATTGTTTTAAAAATATGGACCTACTTCAAAAACCCTCGATCTATCTTTTAATGTGGACTAAATGACTGTAAAAAAAATCTTGGCCCCTAAATCTAGTTCTATTTGCACTACGTGTTGCATTTATTTTAGATCAACCTAATAAAACTCCCTCATAGGGCCATAATAAACTTGCATATTAGAAGATTATCCGACATATATTAGATATATTCTCTAATCTTACTATATTTAACCTCATAGTTTGGATCTTGCATTTCTTTTCACATGAAACACCATAGCTTCTTAGGTTTCCACAATGTATCCAACATATGGCTTACAACGAAACCATAAACCCCACTATGTCCAATTTATCTATGAGAAGGATGTCATATATGGAAGAGAGTCATGGGGAATACCTATAGATCTAGACTCATTATGAACTCTCGAAATAATTTGGCTAAAGGAAGGGGTAGATCTCCCTCTTGTAGAGCCAAGCATACAGTAACACCTCCATTTCCAATTTTTGTTTTTTCCTAATTAGAGTAACTTATTATTATGGTTAAACTATAATTCGTTCCATTCCGCCATACTTCTGTCACTCCCAATTTTCTTTACTTCACTATGTAAATGTCTACTTATGTATTGGTCTTGACAGTATCAATCTTTCCAGATTCAGTTACACTTTTACTTTAAGCTACCCCTCTTTCTCCTTATTTAATAGGGAGTTGGTGCATTAATAAATCTCCCATTTTTTTTTTCACTTATGAAAATACTATTCCCGTTTGACTTTTAACTACGACCTTAATTTCTCCCATTGATAATGGTATTACCATACCCTCCACATATATGTACTTGAATATACCTACCAATTTTACTTAACACATATAAGTTTAAACTCACCTTAATATATGGTAATATTATTTATTTGACATTTACAAATCATTCTCTTTAACCATTACCATTAATTTCATCTTAACTTAACAATATAACTATGACATCCATGTATGGAATTAAGATGAACTTTAAACCACTTTAAACTAATTGTCTCCATATTAGATATTACGAATCAAGGTTCCACTCTTCATCCTACACTCCCACTTGACTTATGGAAATAAAGGCTTAGTTCTTAATTAATTTTTAATTGTCACATAGGTTTAAACCTTTATAATTTTTCGACCACATAACATTCGATTATCTATATGTGTACTTATTCATACGAACTTCTCACCTACACATTTACCCTTCTAACTTTATTGAATGTATCTACTATCGTGGAGTTCAACTCTCCATGTGGCATAACTATGTTTTATTACTCACCACGAACTTTCACAACATACCCCCAGGGTTTTCAACTTAGTATTTGAGAAACCCTAACCATAAATACATGAGTCAGACATTACGGTAAATTGGATTTTTCGAGCTAAAGCCATTTATTTTATCTAATGTCCTGGTACTGAATTCGTATTCGTTGGTTTTTAGTTCACTGCACATTTTATACGTTAGGTTATATTCATATTTATTCCAACGTACCTGGTCACATGGGTCTCTGACGGAACCCATTGAGCCACGGGAAGGTCATCGTAACCGTGGTCTTGGACACATGTATGCTCCAGATCTATTCTCGAATAGGTTTTTCTCGTTCCATAAATAATCCCGACTTGGGATATGGCTCATTTTCGATTGTTTCTTCTGGCGAATGCTTCCACGCTACAATGTTTTTAATTCAATCTCTCCATTTTCACTTTTGCACTCGTATGGTTTAGTATTGGGATTGAATGGCACTGGTGTACAAATAGTTTCAACATTACCGTTCATGGCCTCTTTCTTCATTGAACCAGGTAATTGTCTTCATCTTAACATTCTGGGCTAAGTTTTAAATTTGTTCTCTTTTTTCGTTAATATGTAAAAGTTACATCTATATACAAATAATTAGGTGGCATCAACTTGCGTAGAGGGAAACCAAGTCCATTGGCCACCAAACAACGTGATATGCCATCGAGTAGAAAAAATTAATAAGTCTGTCTAACCAAGCTATATAAGTTTGATTTTATTTAAACTGCCTATATTCTAAGTATCTGAGCACATTACTATTAAAATATGTTGCAAATGGCAACAAGAAACAGTGAAGGAGGCCTCCTGAAACATCTTTCCTGATCCTAGTTGGAAAGTGATCACCTAAACTAGGTGGGGACCACACATGTGATTTTTGTCTAAAAGTCTATTTTTAGACTATGTCTATTTTTAGACATATGGATCATGGACCGGGAGCTGCAGTATGCTATTCTTGGAGGATTGGTCATGTTGGTAAAAATAGATGGATCTCTATTTTTAGCATTTAGGTCGAAGTCTATTTTTAGACTGCCAGGCTAAAAATAGAACAGTCAAATATTATTAACCCTTAATAATATTTAGACTATAAACATTATCTTATCCTCTTGGAGCACTTCAGTTTGATGCTTGGATTTGGCACATGCAGCTGACAGAAGGAAATACGCTTTTCCTAAGGGTTAGTTGAGCTATTGCATGGTTGACTTCAGTTAGAACTCATGTGGCAGAGTTTGGTGGAGTTGATGAGACAGTTGGTGGAGTTGTGTTCGTTTTAACTTAGTTGAACTAGTTGTATTTAGTCTAACTGATAAATACACTAGTGATGAGTGGTGTGAATTAATTATTAATTAATTCACTAATTATTAACTCATTATTCAACCAAAGAACACATCAGTTAACAGCAGTGCATGGACAGTTCAGTGGAGACCAGTGTTAGAGGTGGGTGAAAGGGTGGAGTCTACTATCAGTTGTGACTATAGTGTGCATGAGATTTGCACAATCATTGGAGGAGATTGCCAATGAGGATTGCGCAGTTAAAGCCAAGGGAATTTGAATTCATTCCATCCATTCTCTCATCTTGGATTGCGCAGTAGAGGCAGGCAAACAGTGGAGGAGTTTTGAACCCGTGACTTGTTCAAAACTGAGCTAGTTTGTGTGTAATTTTTGGAGACAGTACTGAGTACTTGTGAGGAGTATTGTACTGAGATTGTTACATGATTATTCTTCATTATAATATACAGACAGTAGGGGGTTTTCAGCTGTAAGCTTTCCCCGGTATACATACTGTGTTATATGTGTTGAATTTCTATGTGCGCATGTTAATGTTTTCAATACCGCTTGTTGTTTTTATTTCCGCATGTGATGATTAATGCGTAGAAGAGATTATGTGTTATGTATGAAGCTCAAATAGTATGTGACCAGGTTAATCTCGGTGATTAACTCAGCAAATTATTCAAATTTCTACATGGTATCAGAGCTATATTGATCATCAGATCTAGTACGATGATTACAAACTTATTTCGGTAGACAGAGTCTGTAAGCGGGCCAGGTAGCCTCTGGATCCATCCTTTCTCTGAAAGGTGATATATCCAGTAAATGCCCCTACAGTCGATCTCTGTGCTAAAAATAATTTTTTCTCAAGTGTAGATCGGAAGCGGTTGAGTTTGGAGCTGTCGGAATTCGAATTGTAGAATTGTTTTTCTTGCTGTCAAAAGAAAAGATGTCTTTCGTCGGATTGCGATTGGAGTATGCCTTGGAAGGCAGCTCGAATTATATTGCATGGAAAGACAGGATGGAGGAAGTGTTAGATGAAAATGCGCTGTTGGAATTCATAGAGAAAGAAATTCCAAAGCCTACTTCTACAGATGCTGCTGTGATTGAAGCTTGGCAAAAGAAGACAGCAAGGTGTCGAAGGATTCTGTTGGAGGGCGTGAAGGATCACATAGTATCCAGCCTGCATGGTAAAGCTTATCCATTCTTGATGTGGAAAGCTTTGACAGAATTGTTCCAGAGCAAGAGTGACCAAAGGAAGTTGGCGCTCAAGGATAAACTCAGGAAAATAAAGATGGAGAAGGATGACACTATTCCGGTATACTTGACAAAGTTTGTCCACTACAGGGATGAGCTTGGGAGTGTAGGAGTTAGTGTGGATGATGAGGAGCTGGTGAGCTTGGCTCTCCTCGGGCTTCCGAAAAGTTGGCATGCATATCAGGACAGTGTCAATGGTCGGGAAAATTTGCCAGGATGGGAAAGACTGTGGTCTGATCTTGTGCAAGAGGAGATCCGGTGGAGTACCAGAGATGGATCTTCATCAAAGATATCTGATGAAAGACGCTTTGGTGCCAAAGGAGAAGGGGAAGAGGCAAGAAGAATGCTTCTCAATCCGGTGCGGATGGTAAAGAGCATGACATGTCCAAAGTGAAGTGTTTTCACTGTCACGAACATGGACATTACGCCAAGAATTGTCCACAGAAGAAGAAGAACAAGCAGGCTACTGGAGCTGTAGCTGGTGAGGCTCTTGCCTCGCAATTTGAGCTGGACTTCTCATTGATCGCATGCATGGTGTCTAGTGAATTGGGATCAGTGTGGTATTTTGATAGTGGCGCTTCCTTTCACATGATGGGAGATGTGAATCTTTTCAGTGACTTGGTGGAGAAAAATCTCCAGATGCATGTTGAGTTGGGCGACAATGGACGATACAATGCGACTGGAATTGGTACCATAACCTTTCAGAGGGAGTCAGGTAAACTCATTCTTTTACAAGATGTATTGCATGTACTAGGTTTAATAAAAATTTGATCTCAGTCGCAATGTTAGAGGATAAAGGGTATGAAGTTGTCTTTAGAGAAGGGAAAGTTTTCCTTTGGCACAAGGCAACGAGACAAGTCAAGAAGGTTGGGATTCGGGAAAAGAATCTCTACAGAATTGAAGTAGATGGGATTTCTACAGAGCTTCCTATTGTTGGGAAGCGGGAGAAAGACATGCAACTGATGCTTGAGAGGGAGCAAGTTTTTCATGCAGGTGAAAGTGAACCTCGGGGTGTGGAGCAGCCACAAGAGGATCATGGAGTGGGAGAAACCACTCATGCAGAGAAATTTCATGCCAAATGGGTAGAGGGAGTGCATGCAGCTATACCACCAGGTGAGAGGTGGGGCGACATGCATGAATAATCCCAAGAGGAGATTTATGGGCAGGATTCATGAGATGGTGTGGATCTCATGAGTTGAACCTGGCTACGAGGTGCCCACAACGCAGCAGTAGCAGATCAGTTGGATTGATGCAGGAAGATCAAAGTGACAGTGTCGGATACTGGAGTGCAGATCAGAGTTGACAGCAAGTGCAAGAGTGCATGGGTGCAAAGAGTTCAACAGTGCAGTGGTTCCTAATGACATGTGCAGTAGCTAAGCAGAGGTCGAAGACTTTGATGATAGATGCTAGATGCATCAGACTGATTGAGTTGTTTGGAGCCTATTCAGTTTCGGAGATGTTGCATGCAAAGGGTGCATGGAACATGCATGGAGTTTCATGGTGCATGCATGAGTTTGCATGTCACATGCAAAGGGTGCATGACGAATGCATGGAGTTGCATGTCGCATGCATGAAGTTGCATGGCGCTTGTGGAGGTTGCAGGGCGAATGCATGGAGTTGCATGTCGCATGCAAAGACATTCCTTTCTTTTTGAGAGGGAGTGTTGAAAATGGCAACAAGAAATAGTGAAGGAGGCCTCCTGAAACATCTTTCTTGATCCTAGTTGGAGATTGATCACCTAGACTAGGTGGGGGACCACACAGGTGATTTTTGTCGAAAAGTCTATTTTTAGACTATGTCTATTTTTGGACATATGGAGCATGGTCTAGGAGTTGCAGGATGCTATTCTTGGATGATTGGTCAAGTTGGTAAAAATAGATGGACATCTATTTTTAGACATACAGGTCGAAGTCTATTTTTAGACTGCCTGTCTAAAAATAGAACAGTTAAATATTATCAACCCTTAATAATATTTGGACTATAAACATTATCTTATCCTCTTGGAGCACTTCAGTTTGATGCTTGGATGTGGCACATGCAGCTGACAGAAGGAAATTCGCTTTTCCTAGGGGTTAGTTGAGCTATTGCATGGTTGACTTCGGTTAGAACTCATGTGGCAGAGTTTGGTGGAGTTGATGAGACAGTTGGTGGAGTTGTGTTCGGTTTAACTTAGTTGAACTAATTGTATTTAGTCTAACTGATAAATACACTAGTGATGAGTGGTGTGAATTAATTATTAATTAATTCACTAGTGTATAACTCATTGTTCAACTAAAGAACACATCGATTAACGACGATGCATGGACAATTCAGTGGAGACCAGTGTTAGAGGTGGGTGAAAGGGTGGAGTCTACTATCAGTTGTGACTATAGTGTGCATGAGATTTGCACAATAATTGGAGGAGATTGCCAATGAGGATTGTGCAGTTAAAGCCAAAGGAATTCGAATTCATTCCATCCATTCTCTCATCTTGGATTGCACAGTAGAGGTAGGCAAACAGTGGAGGAGTTTTGAACCCATGACTTGTTCAAAACTGAGCTAGTTTGTGTGTAACTTTTGGAGACAGTACTGAGTACTTGTGAGGAGTATTGTACTGAGATTGTTACATGATTCTTCTTCATTGTAATACACAGACAGTAGGGGGTTTTTAGCTGTAAGCTTTCCCCGGTATACATACTGTTTTATATGTTTTGAATTTCTATGTGCGCATGTGAATGTTTTCAATACCGCTTGTTGTTTTTATTTCCGCATGTGATTATTTATTGCGTAGAAGAGATAATGTGTTATGTATGAAGCTCAAATAGTATGTGACCAGGTTAATCTCGGTGAATAACTCAGCAAATTATTCAAATTTCTACAAAATATTTAAAATTAAAAGTTATCTGTATAGATAAAAATAGAAGCTGTGAGCCCAACTATATACTACTTAGCACCATCAGTAGAGAGTAATTCCACCGGAGCCTGGTCTTTTGCAGAATAACCCAGAAGCTCTGTCTGTGGGAGAATAAGAGGGAGATGCTCTTCTATGCCCCGAAGCTTGCCATCCTTCTTTTGCAGCTAGAACTGAAGCTTATGAAATTCCTTCTTATAGTCGGGAAAATTTTGCGCTAATGGTGCGATACCCAGAGAAATTTCTTCCAGGGCTTTCACCAGGATAATATTCATGGACCAGTACAAGAACAAGGTTTGGTTGAATTGTTTGGTTTAGCCTCAGGAGTGCCCAAGATCGGGCACCAAAATGCGCAATTCCTTCACGTGAATTTCCATTGAGTTTTCATGTCTGTTCAGGTCTTCTTCCCAATCTTCCATCAGCTCTCTTATTTCCTCAGTTGTCCATTCTTGATAAGCTGTAGGCACATCATTTATGATGGTGGAGACTTTCTTGCAGCCCCGAGTTCTTCCCCTAAAGGAGTTGGGTTGATAGGGTGTCAGAGACCCCCTGGTTATTTTTCCTCAGCCACTTGAATTTGGGCCACCTCTGCCCTTTGTTACCAATTTCCAAGCCATTGACTTATACCTACATGTTTTGGGACGATCTAGAATGAGACTAATAGCTCACGCAGGTGGTAGCACAAGCCCAGAAGGACAATGTGAATTTCTGAACAAGGAATGGCACAATGTGCACTTCTGAACAAGGAAGTTGTCCTGATCAAGGATTAAGAGTGCGCCATGCCCTCCTATCCTTAATGCTTGACTTGTGTAACCAGAATTTGTTTCAGTCTAGAAGATAGAACAAGAGGTGTACTGATCCAGGTGGATATTGGTGGCCACCCACCTATTCCACTTGGCCCCCCACCATTGTCTCTTTCAGTTTTTCAGTTTCGGCATAACTTACTATTTTTAGCATTTTTTCGGGTCCTGAACTTCCGGAGCCGTTTTGAGGCCCTAAACGACGTTTTTTTGGTATCACCAGCGAAGTTGATCATCAAATTTGTCCCGACAGCTGTAGTCCTCGGATAGAGCTTTCTAATGATGTATCGTGTGCGTCAAACGGAGATAGTATGCCAAAGCTACGTCCCTGGGAAGTTGAAACGCCAATTTACCCAAACGGGGCCCATAGTTTTGGCGCTTCATCTCCTAGGGTTAGGTTTTTAGGATGTTTAGGGTTCTCCATTGTTTCTCAATAATAAATAGGCCCTCGAGCCTCATTGTAATGCAGTTCAGAGGCCTGTAGCTGCCACATCTCTTCTCAGAGATAGCTACCAGTGCCCTAGCTAGTTTTATTTCCATTTTGTCTGTAAGCAAATTTCAGTTCTTTGATATTAATGAAATGAAGTGTTATTTCCGCTGCATCTCTGTATTTATGGTTATGTGTTTATTCTGTTGCGTTCGTGCATAAATCCGGATCATGTACATAATGAGTTTAGAGATGAATAAAGTGTGACAGATACTAACTCATCAAAAAGACTTAGAAATACTTGTACAATGAGAAACACACATCAAAATGCAATTTACAAACACTCCCCAAGTACAATAAACAAAGTGTCTGTGACTGCGAACAAAATGTGTCGTTTTATGAAAACAAATATATGTCAACCATGGAGTGCACTAAATAAGTTATAAACATTGTGACAACACTTAGGAGCAATCAAAACACTTGAAACAAATGAAACAACTTGAAACGAAACATGTCGACCAAAGCGACACTTAGTATGATAGATGAGTAGGCTCCAAAATTTGAATGTGGGAAAATTTTGGAGGGTGTTGTAGCAGGGGACAAGAAGCACTGATACCATATGTAACATACTTGAATTCATACAAAAAAATATATATCTTTACTATAGTACCATTATAACTATACTTATCTTTATTTTAGTTGATATATGCAGTCTACTACCAGTCTAGTACTTCACTCTTTGTATGAATCTTAGTTAGATATTTGTGCTATACGTCCTGATTAAATATTAAGAGTGCGCCATGTGCTCCTATCCTTAATGCGTGACTTGTGTAACCAAAATTTGTTTAAGTCTGGAAGATAGAACAAAGGTGTACACAATGAGTTCAGAGATGAAATAAAGTGTGACAAATACTAACTCATCAAAAATACTTATACAGACTTGTATAGTGAGAAATACACATCAAAATTCGAGTTTACACACACTCCCCAAGTACAATAAACAAAGTGTCTGCGATTGCGAACAAAATGTGTCGTTTGATGACAACAAATATATGGCAACCATGGAGTGCAGTAATTAAGTTATAAACATTGTGATAACACTTGGGAGCAATCAAAACACTTGAAACAAATGAAACAACTTGAAACAAAACATGACGACCAAAGTGACACTTAGTATGATAGATGAGTAGGCTCCAAAATTTGAATGTGGGACAATTTTGGAAGGTGTTGTAGCAAGGAGAAGAAGCACTCATACCATATGTAACATACTTGAATTCATACAAAAAAAGATATATCTTTACTATAGTACCATTATAACTATACTTATCTTCATTATTGTTGATACATGCAGTCTAGTACTTCACTCTTTGTATGAATCTTAGTTAGATATTTGTGCTATATGTCATCATTAAATTCATGGAAATTCTATTTATTTTAAACATTATTAGTAGATAGAGAATGTTTCTTACAATTAATGGCTTCTCTCTTCACTCCAATAATTTCAGAAATAAACCCATTAAAAGCTTTGCCATATTAATATAATATATAAAATAAACCCATTAAAAGCTTGGTCATATTAATATAATATACATTGTAATTTGTTTTTAATAACATTTTTGTTTGGTCTAGCACACTTCCATTTAAATCTCTCGGCGAAGAATGGAAGGACAATTTATATCTTTTGTACCTAAGATGTTCTTTTCAATTTATTGAGCTAATGTGGAATGTATACTTTCAACCCTTATATGAAAACCCTTCTTTACAATTTATTGAGATAATGTTGTGAATGTGGAGGAAACATACCTTCAACGTTAATAATTGAGGGGTTTCATTCTATTTATTAAAAACTTAGTTCATTACTGCCTCATTATAGATAATTAGAAACCTTAATATTTTCATTTTATTTATTAAAACATGATAATTAAATTGGTTCATTACCATATAACATGGAATATTAAATATTTTTATTATATTTATTAAAACTTGGTTCATTACCATATAACATGGATAGTCGCAACTTTAAACCAATTTCAATTTCACTAAATTAAAAACTTTGATGGGCTCACCAACACATTACTATAATGATACATATAGTTCCGTGTCTCAAGATTCTGGCGCATAGACAATTCTTCTATTATTTTAATTATGTGGATACAAATGCATATAAATTGCTCCTTTTCGTTTGCATATCAATGTGGGATAAACATTAATAATTTTCAGTCTCGGTGTACACGTGTCGGTTGGTCAATCAACCACATCACACCCTTTACATGATACTCACATGACGTACAATGATGGTAAGAGTTTGAAAAATTGTGATAAGAGGTTTTGATCCAATCGTGGATCTTGGGTTGGGGGTTTTCCTAAAACCTATTCCCCCTAGTTCGAACACATTTCATTTCACATTTCGGCCATGCAATGCTATGCATGCTAGTAAGGGATGCAACAAGTGTTAGGTTTTCTCATATGTCTACTATTTTTTCTAGCCTACAAGACATCATTATACCAATGGAAATTTTGTGGAGAAGAGGTTATGTACAAACCTAGCCATGGTAATTTCTCCCTTTTGATTACATTATAGTGACAATTCCATTATAAGTTTATGTAGATTTCTTATTTGCAAATTTGTTCTCCTTGAGTACTAATTATTTTATCTATGGTTGTACATGATTTTGGCTCTACATTCTCATTGAATCAGCTCCATGAGTCATAAGCGGGGTTGGAAATTTAATTTACGGGTAATGATATACCCCTCATAGGGACTTTCTAGTTGTTTTCATGGTGATTCCACGTGCTTCCTTTAAACCCTAACATCTTTGCTCTTGAGGATGACATAGGAGATTTTCTAGGTTTTCTATTTTAAATCGTATCGCTAATCGAGGAATATAATATCTAATATTCCCAAGATCCCTTCCATTTCATAGTGATTGCTATTAGCCCAAGATCTTACAAATTAGCGTCATTTTAAGTTACCATGTTATCTTTATACATGTCTACCATCTCCACATTTGGACATAAGATGTGAATGTGGGATCTGGGATTGTTTATGCTTAAAATTGAGATTTGATTTAAACCCTTATTTATGAATTTGGGGTTATATCTTCTAGTCTCTTCAATGATCGTACTGGGCTTTTGCTAAAATTTATAATACTACTTTGGATTATTTTATTGTCTGCTTTAGATAATCGCATCCTATCGCCCAAACGTACTTGTAACGAGAGTTCATTTAGCTCATCCCACTATTTAGGTATATGGCATTTGATGTACTTATAGTTTCTATTAAGGTTTAATTGTTAACATTATTAACATTTTTTTCTCCTTTGCAGAAAAAACCATAAATTTCGATAGCCCACAACAATTTTTCTATGAATCCCTTCCAATTTATTTTTCATTGGTTATTAATCAACCTACATTCTTCCCTAGATAACTTTAAATGAAATGGAAAACACATGGTATGTGCAGGGGTACACCACTTAATTTTTTTCTAATAATTCTGAAAATAAGATGCCTATCCACCCATTAGTTTTATTAAATAAGGGTGTAACATATGTTTTGGCATATCCTATCTACTTATCATTACTGACACGGTGTTATGAAGATGTGACTTGAGGGAGCTTGGCCTTCTCGAACCAGATTGGGGTGACCCACTGCTCATGAGGGGTAAAATATGTTTTGGCATATTCTCTTTTAAGTATTCTACTTATCATAACTGACACGGTGTTATGAGATGTGACTTGAGCGAGCTTGGTCTTCTCGAACTAGAATGGGGTGACCCACATCGACTTTGCACACTCTTGAGGGGTAAACGGTGTGCGCCCACTCATTAGGGAGAAACGGTCTAGTCGTGATTATGGCTGTCTGAGTCGTGATTTGCTTTGTATTATACTAACCAAATGTGTCCTTGTCCACCGGCGTTCACCATCGTGATGTTATCGATAATGCTACCCACAGCCATCCCCACGAGCCTTTATTATAAATTGAGGCTACCACCACACATTGGTAAGCATCCAAGAGCGTTTCCCATTTCCCATTGTTGGAGGGACTGTTATCACCACCCAGCATTTCAAGTACTCCATTTCCCATTGTAGAGGCAGAGGTTATATAGATATTTCATTGGAGGAGAAGTCATAGCCACATATACGTCATTGATGAAGTACTCATTTGGGTTTGCATTGGCAGTAATGGTAGTAGCCCTGGTGGTGGGCAGTGCTGTAGGCGCGCCCAACACAAACTTCGTATCGTCTGCGTGTAACACGCAGAAGATCCCAAGCGGAAGTTCCTTTTATAGTACTCTCGGATCCCTGCTCGTAGATCTAGAGGGAAACACTGCCTTCAGCGGTTACGACTACAAAGCATCCCGCGCAGGCTCACCTACCGCCTATGGTCGTGGGGTTTGCAATCAGGGAATCTCTCAGTCTAATTGCACTGCCTGCCTGAAAAACCTGGGCGACCGCATCTGGAACATTTGCGGCAACGCCATCGGTGCTCGAGTTCAGCTAACTGACTGTTTCATCCGCTACGAGCAGTACAGCTTCTAGTTATATGATCAACGTCTGCTCAACTGCTTCTACTTATATGATCTCATATCTTCTCTCTACGTTTCAATAAAACGTTTCACGGGATTCTCTGAGCAACAAAGAATGCTGTGCTATTCTCATCCGTCGCTATCTAATTCTGATGCTGTGTTATTCTCACTGTCCCTATCTATAATAAACCATACATGCAAGCCCTTTTATTTTATTTTCGGTTCCATTGTAGGTTGCCAATAATCATTTTCACGGTCTCCCGTCTTTTGTTTTCAACGTATTTCAAATTCCTAGCTGAAACTATGTTCCGCTGACATCGAATTATTCACTCACCCAAATCTTGTATGCTACTAAACTTTACATGCAGACAGTGCAACTAATGAAGTTTTCACTGTCGGTATTCTTAAATTCATGCTATGAAGTTCTTGAACTAATTATCGAAGTTTTTAATATTTTTATTCATATGCTCTAACCAATCTAATCTTTTTTATATTATTATGCATATATTCATTACGTATTAAAATTATTGGTCCAGTGAGATACCGATATAATATTAATAAATTGAAAAATAAAAAAACGATCTAGTGTAAATATTTAGATTTTTAATTAGAAAAAAAAATGAAATACAATTTCT
The DNA here is from genome assembly GCA_034641835.2 of Pinus albicaulis. NCBI lineage: Eukaryota > Viridiplantae > Streptophyta > Pinopsida > Pinales > Pinaceae > Pinus > Pinus albicaulis. Next base: position 35,612 of record JAXQQM020092078.1, on the reverse strand, counting down.
TTTAATAATTTATGCCTTTCGCGGAAATTATAAAATTTATCCACATTATCAATTATCTTTTGTGGAATTATGAAAGGGCATGAAATGTTTTGGGATTATATAAAGTATATAATATTATTTTAGTGAAATTAAATTAATATTAAATTTATTTTAATTTTAAAAATATGATATGTTTTTGGGATATTGAAAAATAAATAAATGAAATAAAACTTACTATATATATAAAAAGAATTTATACAAAAACCGCACACTAAACTAGATTGTTTGAAAATCATAAATTTATAGAGATGGACGCTCAATTTCTTTTTCATTATTAATGAGTTTTAATATTATAGAGAAAGATGCTGTTTATTTTATTTTTTTCATTATTGATGATTTTTTATATTATGCGTGGAGGAATCATATATTCAATTTGGAAAGAATTACACATTTATGTTATAATAAATTTCAAAAAATAACCATATACATGAAAACAAAAATTAAATATCTATTTTCTAAAAAAAAATTATTTTATTCTTTTTAAAATACCATCATATATCCATTTTAAGTATGAAACATGAGCCTTGAGGAATCTTTTCTACTTCTAATAACTTTACAACATATTCATTTTTTTAATTATAGCCAACATTATTTTTTCTATTTATAAATAATTTTATTTTTTATTTTATTTTAATATGGAATGGAAAAAAGGACAAACTTACACATCCACTTACACTATGTTGTAGAAACTTACACATCCACTCATACTGGGTTGTAGAATGAGACATTATTTTTTCTATTTAGAAATAATTTTATTTTTTATTTTATTTTAATATGGAATGGACAAAAGGACAAACTTACACATCCACTTATACTCTGTTCTAGAAAATTACACACCCACTCATACTGGGTTGTAGAATGAGCCCCGGGACTCAATAATGATAAAAAATTTCATCCCCATTTATTGCTTGTAAATTATATATGAAATTTAAAAAAAAGAATCATTTTTATAATTTAAAAAATCATAAAACTAATTTAATTATATAATAAAAAAGGGTAAAATATTAATATTATTAAGTCTTATGTTTATTATTCTTTTCCATTTCATGGATGTGAGATGTATTATAAAATAATTTTGATGTGTATGGGTGTTTAATTGATATGGCTAAGTTAATTCAATGTTTATGAATTATTTATTTAGTTATATGAATTCTTCTTCTTTATTTTGTTGGAAACTGGATTCTTCATCCGTCATTAAAAGTTACATAAATCTTGAATTTCAAAAGGATAACTAAAATGGAGGATATTTTTTAAACTAACAAGCTTCCTACCAATAACAAATAATCGGAAAATGAATATGATTATCATAACCACTTAGAAGACTCCTTGAGAATTCAATATTTCAAGGCAAAAATGGATGTGATGTTTACATGACTTTCACCTAGTTCACTAATTTTTCATTGTTTTCTTGGATTAGTGCCTTATTTCTCTTGGAGGGTAGTTTTTCTCTTATTTACACTCATAATTCCATCATTTAAAACCCAATATGAGAGTGTGAGGAACTTGTGAACAACCACTTTATTAGAATAGCCTCATGAGCTAGCATGTCCTTCACATATTTTCCATGCCATTATTCCATGATGGAAATGAGTCATATGTCATCCAGATCCATATCTTCTAGTAGGCCTTCAAGTTCAACTTCTTCCAAATGTGACCTTATCATTTCTTGTGGAAATGCATTTTGATAGTGCTCTTTTAAGAGACTTTTTCACACTCTATAAGGGGCTATGGGATTTACCTTCTACTAATCACATGCCTCATTGAATATTGAATTACTCTCAGGATTGCTTTGGAGAGTGAGTCTATTTCAAAGATAGGGATCTCATTAATATTTGAGGTACCCTTGGGACTCGAATTTCTTCTTCTTTGAGGAATTTTCCATGAATCAAATGTCTCATTTTGAGAAGGATTGTTTTCAAACTATTTCATTTTATTCATTAGACAACCCCCAATAAGATGCTCATATTCGTCATAGTTTCTGCATGTAAAGTGAAATTTTTACTAATATAGAGATTGCTTCAAATATGTGTGTGTGTGTGTGTGTGTTGAAGAGACTAGGAGATATTCATGTATACACAAATATTGGTTGGCAAGATACAAGAGATGGACCCGCACCAGGGAAGCAAGAGAATCCTCCTTTTGTAGATTATAATACTCCTTCCATAATCATATAAAGATCCCTGAATTGTTTTAAAAATATGGACCTACTTCAAAAACCCTTGATCTATCTTTTAATGTGGACTAAATGACTGTAAAAAAAATCTTGGCCCCTAAATCTAGTTCTATTTGACACTACGTGTTGCATTTATTTTAGATCAACCTAATAAAACTCCCTCATAGGGCCATAATAAACTTGCATATTAGAAGATTATCCGACATATATTAGATATATTCTCTAATATTACTATATTTAACCTCATAGTTTGGATCTTGCATTTATTTTCACATGAAACACCATAGCTTCTTAGGTTTCCACAATGTGTCCAACATATTGCTTACAACGAAACCATAAACCCCACTATGTCCAATTTATCTATGAGAAGGATGTAATATATGGAAGAGAGTCATGGGGAATACCTATAGATCTAGACTCATTATGAACTCTCGAAATAATTTGGATAAAGGAAGGGGTAGATCTCCCTCTTGTAGAGCCAAGCATACAGTAACACCTCCATTTCCAATTTTTGTTTTTTCCTAATTAGAGTAACTAATTATTATGGTTAAACTATAATTCGTTCCATTCCGCCATACTTCTGTCACTCCCAATTTTCTTTACCTCACTATGTAAATGTCTACTTATTTATTGGTCTTTACAGTATCAATCTTTCCAGATTCAGTTACACTTTTACTTTAAGCTACCCCTCTTTCTCCTTATTTAATAGGGAGTTGGTGCATTAATAAATCTCCCATTTTTTTTTTCACTTATGAAAATACTATTCCCGTTTGACTTTTAACTACAACCTTAATTTCTCCCATTGATAATTGTATTACCATACCCTCCACATATATGTACTAGAATATACCTACCAATTTTACTTAACACATATAAGTTTAAACTCACCTTAATATATGGTAATATTATTTATTTGACATTTACAAATCATTCTCTTTAACCATTACCATTAATTTCATCTTAACTTAACAATATAACTATGACATCCATGTATGGAATTAAGATGAAATTTAAACCACTTTAAACTAATTGTCTCCATATTAGATATTAAGAATGAAGGTTCCACTCTTCATCCTACACTCCCACTTGACTTACGGAAATAAAGGCTTAGTTCTTAATTAATTTTTAATTGTCACATAGGTTTAAACCTTTATAATTTTTCGACCACATAACATTCTATTATCTATATGTGTACTTATTCATACGAACTTCTCACCTACACATTTACCCTTCTAACTTTATTGAATGTATCTACTATCGTGGAGTTCAACTCTCCATGTGGCATAACTATGTTTTATTACTCACCACGAACTTTCACAACATACCCCCAGGGTTTTCAACTTAGTATTCGAGAAACCCTAACCATAAATACATGAGTCAGACATTACGGTAAATTGGATTTTTCGAGCTAAAGCCATTTATTTTATCTAATGTGCTGGTACTGAATTCGTATTCGTTGGTTTCTAGTTCACTGCACATTTTATACGTTAGGTTATATTCATATTTATTCCAACGTACCTGGTCACATGGGTCTCTGACGGAACCCATTGAGCCACGGGAAGGTCATCGTAACCCTGGTCTTGGACACATGTATGCTCCAGATCTATTCTCGAATAGGTTTTTCTCGTTCCATAAATAATCCCGACTTGGGATATGGCTCATTTTCGATTGTTTCTTCTGGCGAATGCTTCCACGCTACAATGTTTTTAATTCAATCTCTCCATTTTCACTTTTGCACTCGTATGGTTTAGTATTGGGATTGAATGGCGCTGGTGTACAAATAGTTTCAACATTACCGTTCATGGCCTCTTTCTTCATTGAACCAGGTAATTGTCTTCATCTTAACATTCTGGGCTAAGTTTTAAATTTGTTCTCTTTTTTCGTTAATATGTAAAAGTTACATCTATATACAAATAATTAGGTGGCATCAACTTGCGTAGAGGGAAACCAAGTCCGTTGGCCACCAAACAACGTGATATGCCATCGAGTAGAAAAAATTAATAAGTCTGTCTAACCAAGATATATAAGTTTGATTTTATTTAAACTGCCTATATTCTAAGTATCTGAGCACATTACTATTAAAATATGTTGCAAATGGCAACAAGAAACAGTGAAGGAGGCCTCCTGAAACATCTTTCCTGATCCTAGTTGGAGATTGATCACCTAGACTAGGTGGGGACCACATGTGGATTTTTGGTCGAAAGTCTATTTTTAGACTATATCATTTTTACATATAGATGCATGCATCTAGGAGCTGCTAGATACTGATGATACTTGACAGCAAAAAGAGATGACATCATTTAGACATACAATGGGGTCTATTTTAGACTACTGTCTAAAAACAGAATGGGGCCAGAAATATTACTAGGCTCCAATAATATTTAGACTATAAACATTATCTTATCCTCTTGGAGCACTTCAGCTTGATGCTTGGATGTGGCACATGCAGCTGACAGAAGGAAATACGCTGTTCCTAAGGGTTAGTTGAGCTATTGCATGGTTGACTTCAGTTAGAACTCATGTGGCAGAGTTTGGTGGAGTTGATGAGACAGTTGGTGGAGTTGTGTTCGGCTTAACTTAGTTGAACTAGTTGTATTTAGTCTAACTGATAAATACACTAGTGATGAGTAGTGTGAATTAATTATTAATTAATTCACTAATTATTAACTCATTATCTAACCAAAGAACATAGATTTCAGCTAACAAAGAAGCAGCATGGACAAATAGTGGGAGAATTTGTTAGAGGTGGTGCAAAGGGTGGAGTCTACTATCGGGCTAGACTATAGGTATGAGATTTGCACAATCATTGGAGGATATTGCCAATGAGGATTGCGCAGTTAAAGCCAAGGGAATTCGAATTCATTCAATCCATTCTCTCATCTTGGATTGCGCAGTAGAGGCAGGTAAACAGTGGAGGAGTTTTGAACCTGTGACTTGTTCAAAACTGAGCTAGTTTGTGTGTAACTTTTGGAGATAGTACTGGGTACTTGTGAGAGACACTGAGATTGTTATGATTCTTCTTCATTAGTGTTGCTACGCATTAAAGAGGGGGTTTTTCAAACATTTAAATAGAGGCCGTATACATACCTAAGTTATATATTTTGATTTTCTATGTGCTATAATGTTTTCTTAATACCTTTAAGAGCTTGACAGATGTGTATTACTAATGCGTAGTAATGCGTAGAAGAGATAATGTGTTATGTATGAAGCTCAAATAGTATGTGACCAGGTTAATCTCGGTGAATAACTCAGCAAATTATTCAAATTTCTACAAAATATTTAAAATTAAAAGTTATCTGTATAGATAAAAATAGAAGTTGTGAGCCCAACTATATACTACTTAGCACCATCAGTAGAGAGTAATTCCACCGGAGCCTGGTCTTTTGCAGAATAACCCAGAAGCTCTGTCTGTGGGAGAATAAGAGGGAGATGCTCTTCTATGCCCCGAAGCTTGCCATCCTTCTTTTGCAGCTAGAACTGAAGCTTATGAAATTCCTTCTTGTAGTCGGGAAAATTTTGCGCTAATGGTGCGATACCCAGAGAAATTTCTTCCAGGGCTTTCACCAGGATAATATTCATGGACCAGTACAAGAACAAGGTTTGGTTGAATTGTTTGGTTTAGCCTCAGGAGTGCCCAAGATCGGGCACCAAAATGCACAATTCCTTCACGTGAATTTCCATTGAGTTTTCATGTCTGTTCAGGTCTTCTTCCCAATCTTCCATCAGCTCTCTTATTTCCTCAGTTGTCCATTCTTGATAAGCTGTAGGCACATCATTTATGATGCTGGAGACTTTCTTGCAGCCCCGAGTTCTTCCCCTAAAGGAGTTGGGTTGATAGGGTGTCAGAGACCCCCTGGTTATTTTTCCTCAGCCACTTGAATTTGGGCCACCTCTGCCCTTTGTTACCAATTTCAACATACCTACATGTTTTGGGAGGATCTGAAATGAGACTAATAGCTCACGCGGGTAGTAGCACAAGCCCGGAAGGACAATGTGAATTCCCAGACAAGGAATGGCACAATGTGCACTTCGAACAAGGAAATTGTCACGATCGAGGATTAAGAGTGCCATGCGCTCCTATCACCAATGCTTGACTGTGTAACGAGAATTTGTTTCAGTCTAGAAGATAGAACAAGAGGTATGCTTGATCAGTGGATATTGGTATTACCCACCTATTCCACTTGGGGCCGCACCATTGTCTCTTTCGGTTTTTCAGTTTCAGCGCAACTTACTATTTTTAGCATTTTTTAGGGTCCTGAACTTCCAGAGCCGTTTTGAGGCCCTAAACGACGTTTTTTTGGTATGAAAGTAGAAGTTTATCATCAAATTAGATCACGACGGTTGTAGTCCACGATGGGAAACCCTGTGATGTATCGTGTGCGTCAAACGAGATAGTATGCCAAAGTTACATCACAGGAAGATAGAAGCATGAATTTACCCAAGCAGGGCCCATAGTTTTAGGCGCTTCATCTCTAGGGTTAACTAGGATGTTTAGGGTTCTCCATTGTTTATCAATAATAAATAGGCAGGCTTCACTCATTGTAACGCTGATTCGAACGAACATGGCGCACATCTCTTCTGAGAGATAGCTGCCATTTCTTAGTTTTATTTCCATTTTGTCTGTAAGCAAATTTCAGTTCTTTGATATTAATGAAATGAAGTGTTATTTCCGCTGCATCTCTGTATTTATGGTTATGTGTTTATTTTGTTGCGTTCGTGCATAAATCCGGATCATGTACATAATGAGTTTAGAGATGAATAAAGTGTGACAGATACTAACTCATCAAAAAGACTTAGAAATACTTGTACAATGAGAAATACACATCAAAATGCAATTTACAAACACTCCCCAAGTACAATAAACAAAGTGTCTGTGACTGCGAACAAAATGTGTCGTTTTATGAAAACAAATATATGTCAACCATGGAGTGCACTAAATAAGTTATAAACATTGTGACAACACTTAGGAGCAATCAAAACACTTGAAACAAATGAAACAACTTGAAACGAAACATGTCGACCAAAGCGACACTTAGTATGATAGATGAGTAGGCTCCAAAATTTGAATGTGGGAAAATTTTGGATGTTTTTGTAGCAGGGGACAAGAAGCACTGATACCATATGTAACATACTTTAATTCATACAAAAAAAAATAAAAAATTACTATAGTACCATTATAACTATACTTATCTTCATTTTAGTTGATACATGCAGTCTAGTACCAGTCTAGTACTTCACTCTTTGTATGAATCTTAGTTAGATATTTGTGCTATACATCCTGATTAAATATTAAGAGTGCGCCATGTGCTCCTATCCTTAATGCGTGACTTGTGTAACCAATATTTGTTTAAGTTTGGAAGATAGAACAAAGGTGTACACAATGAGTTTAGAGATGAAATAAAGTGTGACAAATACTAACTCATCAAAAATACTTAGACGGACTTGTATAGTGAGAAATAGACATCAAAATTCGAGTTTACACACACTCCCCAAGTACAATAAACAAAGTGTCTGCGATTGCGAACAAAATGTGTCGTTTGATGAAAACAAATATATGGCAACCATGAAGTGCAGTAAATAAGTTATAAACATTGTGACAACACTTAGGAGCAATCAAAACACTTGAAACAAATGAAACAACTTGAAACAAAACATGATGACCAAAGCGACACTTAGTATGATAGATGAGTAGGCTCCCAAATTTGAATGTGGGACAATTTTGGATGGTGTTGTAGCAGGGAGAAGAAGCACTCATACCATATGTAACATACTTGACTTCATAAAAAAAAATATATATCTTTACTATAGTACCATTATAACTATACTTATCTTCATTTTTGTTGATACACGCAGTCTAGTACTTCACTCTTTGTATGAATCTTAGTTAGATATTTGTGCTATATGTCATCATTAAATTCATGGAAATTCTATTTATTTTAAACATTATTAGTAGATAGAGAATGTTTCTTACAATTAATGGCTTCTCTCTTCACCCCAATAATTTCATAAATAAACCCATTAAAAGCTTTGTCATATTAATATAATATATAAAATAAACCCATTAAAAGCTTGGTCATATTAATGTAATATACATTGTCATTTGTTTTTAATAACATTTTTGTTTGGTCTCACACACTTCCATTTAAATCTCTCGGCGAAGAATGGAAGCACAATTTATATCTTTTATACCTAAGATGTTCTTTTCAATTTATTGAGCTAATGTGGAATGTATACTTTCAACCCTTATATGAAAACCCTTCTTTACAGTTTATTGAGATAATGTTGTGAATGTGGAGGGCATACCTTCAACCCTTTAATAATTAAAGGGGTTTTCATTCTATTTATTAAAACTTGGTTCATTACCATATAACATGGATAGTGGAAGCCTTAATATTTTCATTTTATTTATTAAAACATGATAATTAAATTGGTTCATTACCATATAACATGGAATATTAAAGATTTTTATTATATTTATTAAAACTTGGTTCATTACCATATAGCATGGATAGTCGCAACCTTAAACCAATTGCAATTTCACTTAAATTAAAACCTTGGTGATCTTGGAACACATTACAATAATGATACATATGGTTAGAGTCCATAGTCTGAGCGCATAGACAATTCTTCTATTATTTTAATTATGTGAATTGACAAAATTCATATAAATTGCTCCTTTTCGTTGCATATCAATGTGGGATAAACATTAATAATTTTAGTCTCGGTGTACACTTGTCGATTGGGTGATCAACCCACATCACCCTTTACATGATACTCACATGACGTACAATGATGGTAGAGTTTGAAAAATTGTGATAAAGATTTTGATCCAATCGTGGATCTTGGGTTGGGGGTTTTCCTAAAACCTATTCCCCCTAGTTCGAACACATTTCATTTCACATTTCGGCCATGCAATGCTATGCATGCTAGTAAGGGATGCAACAAGTGTTAGGTTTTCTCATATGTCTACTATTTTTTCTAGCCTACAAGACATCATTATACCAATGGAAATTTTGTGGAGAAGAGGTTATGTACAAACCTAGCCATGGTAGTTTCTCCCTTTCGATTACATTATAGTGACAATTCCATTATAAGTTTATGTAGATTTCTTATTTGCAATTTTGTTCTCCTTGAGTACTAATTATTTTGGCTATGGTTGTACATGATTTTGGCTCTACATTCTCATTGAATCAGCTCCGTGAGTCATAAGCGGGGTTGGAAATTTAATTTACGGGTAATGATATACCCCTCATAGGGACTTTCTAGCTGTTTTCATGGTGATTCCACGTGCTTCATTTAAACCCTAACATCTTTTGCTCTGAGGATGGCATAGGAGATTTAGGTTTTCTATTTTAAATTGACGCTAATCGAGGGAATATGTAATATTCTAATATTCCCAAGATCCCTTCCATTTCATAGTAACATTGGGCCATTCAACACCTTAATAAATTAGTGCTTTTTTATTTAAGCGACTATAGTATTCTATACATGTCTACCATTCTTCGACATTTTGACATAAGATGTGAATGTGGGATTGTTTATAGTTAAACTTGAGATTTGATTTAAACCCTTATTTATGAATTTGGGGTTATATCTCTAGTCTTCAATGATCGATTCCTTGCCTTTGCTAAAATTTATAATACGACTTTGGATTATTTTATTGTCTGCTTTAGATAATTGCATCCGCCCAAACGTACTTGTAACGAGAGTTCATGTAGCTCATCCCACTATTTAGATATATGGCATTTGATGTACTTATAGTTTCTATTAAGGTTTAATTTTTAACATTATTAACAATTTTTCTATGAATCCCTTCCAATTTTTTTTTCATTGGTTATTAATCAACCTATGACATTCTACCCCTAGATAACTTTAATGGAATTGCAAAACACACTATTGCAACCACTTAGTTTTTTTCTAATAATTCTGAAAATAGGACGCCTATCCACCAATTAGTTTTATTAAATAAGAGTGTAACATATGTTTTGGCATATCCTTTTGTTAGTATTCTACTTATCAATACTGACACGGTGTTATGAAGATGTTACTTGAGGGAGCTTGGTCTTCTCGAGCCAGATTGGGGTGACCCACTGCTCATGAGGGGTAAAATATGTTTTGGCATATTCTCTTTGAAGTATTCTACTTATCATTACTGACACGGTGTTATGAGATGTGACTTGAGCGAGCTTGGTCTTCTCGACTAGAATGGGGTATTACATCGACTTTGCACCTCTTGAGGGGTAAACAGTGTGCGCCGACTCATTAGGGAGAAACGGTCTAGTGAGGACAGGCGGCTAAATTGAGTCGTGCATTTCCTACTTTGTATTATACTAACCAAATGTGTCCCGGTCCACCGGCGTTCACCACACAGATGCTATCGATAATGCTACCCACAGCCATCCCCACGAGCCTTTATAAATGGAGGCTACCACCACACATTGGTAAGCATCCCAAGAGCGTTTCCCATTTCCCATTGTTGGAGTTGTTATTATCATTCCACCCAGCATTTCGTTACCCATTTCCCATTGTAGAGGTAGAGGTTATATAGATATTTCATTCGAGGCAGCCATAGCCATATACATGTCGATGATGAAGTACTCATTAGGGTTTGCATTGGCAGTAATGGTAGTAGCCCTGGTGGTGGGCAGTGCTGTAGGCGCGCCCAACACAAACTTCGTATCGTCTGCGTGTAACACGCAGAAGATCCCAAGCGGAAGTTCCTTTTATAGTACTCTCGGATCCCTGCTCGTAGATCTAGAGGGAAACACTGCCTTCAGCGGTTACGACTACAAAGCATCCCGCGCAGGCTCACCTACCTATGGTCGTGGGGTTTGCAATCAGGGAATCTCTCAGTCTGATTGCACTGCCTGCCTGAAAAACCTGGGCGACCGCATCTGGAACATTTGCGGCAACGCCATCGGTGCTCGAGTTCAGCTAACTGACTGTTTCATCCGCTACGAGCAGTACAGCTTCTAGTTATATGATCAACGTCTGCTCAACTGCTTCTACTTATATGATCTCATATCTTCTCTCTACGTTTCAATAAAACGTTTCACGGGATTCTCTGAGCAACAAAGAATGCTGTGCTATTCTCATCCGTCCCTATCTATAATAAAACTATAGTGCAGTCTTTTATTTTATTTTCGGTTCCATTGTAGGTTGCCAATAATCTCATTTTCACGGTGTCCCGTCTTTTGTTTTCAACGTATTTCAAATTCCTAGCTGAAACTATGTTCCGCTGACATCGAATTATTCACTCACCCAAATCTTGTATGCTACTAAACTTTCCATGCGGACAGTGCAACTAATGAAGTTTTCAGTGTCGGTATTCTTAGATTCATGCTATGAAGTTCTTAAACTAATTATCGAAGTTTTTAATATTTTTATTCATATGCTCTAACCAATCTAATCTTTTTTATATTATTATGCATATATTCATTACGTATTAAAATTATTGGTCCAGTGAGATACCGATATAATATTAATAAATTGAAAAATAAAAAAACGATCTAGTGTAAATATTTATATTTTTAATTAGAAAAAAAAATGAAATACAATTTCTTTTAATAATTTATGCCTTTCGCGGAAATTATAAAATTTATCCACATTATCAATTATCTTTTGTGGAATTATGAAAGGGCATGAAATGTTTTGGGATTATATAAAGTATATAATATTATTTTAGTGAAATTAAATTAATATTAAATTTATTTTAATTTTAAAAATATGATATGTTTTTGGGATATTGAAAAATAAATAAATGAAATAAAACTTACTATATATATAAAAAGAATTTATACAAAAACCGCACACTAAACTAGATTGTTTGAAAATCATAAATTTATAGAGATGGACGCTCAATTTCTTTTTCATTATTAATGAGTTTTAATATTATAGAGAAGGATGCTGTTTATTTTATTTTTTTCATTATTGATGATTTTTTATATTATGTGTGGAGGAATCATATATTCAATTTGGAAAGAATTACACATTTATGTTATAATAAATTTCAAAAAATAACCATATACATGAAAACAAAAATTAAATATCTATTTTCGAAAAAAAAATTATTTTATTCTTTTTAAAATACCATCATATATCCATGTTAAGTATGAAACATGAGCCTTGAGGAATCTTTTTTACTTCTAATAACTTTACAACATATTCATTTTTTTAATTATAGCCAACATTATTTTTTCTATTTATAAATAATTTTATTTTTTATTTTATTTTAATATGGAATGGAAAAAAGGACAAACTTACACATCCACTTACACTCTGTTGTAGAAACTTACACATCCACTCATACTGGGTTGTAGAATGAGACATTATTTTTTCTATTTAGAAATAATTTTATTTTTTATTTTATTTTAATATGGAATGGACAAAAGGACAAACTTACACATCCACTTATACTCTGTTCTAGAAAATTACACACCCACTCATACTGGGTTGTAGAATGAGCCATCGGGCTCAATGAGAGAGATAAATTTCATCCCCATTTATTGTAAATTATATAAATTTAAAAAAAGAATCATTTTTTATAATTTAAAAAAATCATAAAACTAATTTAATTATATAATTAAAAAGGGTAAAATTAATATTATTAAGTCTTATTTTATGTGCTACATTTCATGGATGTGAGATGTATTATAAAATAATTTTGATGTGTATGGGTGTTTAATTGATATGGCTAAGTTAATTCAATGTTTATGAATTATTTATTTAGTTATATGAATTCTTCTTCTTTATTTTGTTGGAAACTCGATTCTTCATCCGTCATTAAAAGTTACATAGATCTTGAATTTCCAAAGGATAACTAAAATGGAGGATATTTTTTAAACTAACAAGCTTCCTACCAATAACAAATAATCGGAAAATGAATATGATTATCATAACCACTTAGAAGACTCCTTGAGAATTCAATATTTCAAGGCAAAAATGGGTGTGATGTTTACATGACTTTCACCTAGTTCACTAATTTTTCATTTTTTCCTTGGATTAGTGCCTTATTGCTCTTGGAGGGTAGTTTTTCTCTTCTTTACACATTCAATTCCATCATTTAAAACCCAATACGAGAGTGTGAGGAACTCGTGAACATCCACTTTCTTATAATAGCTTCATGAGCTAGCATGTCCTTCACATATTTTCCATGCCATTATTCCATGATGGAAATGAGTCATATGTCATCCAGCTCCATATCTTCTAGTAGGCCTTAAGTTCAACTTCTTCCAAATGTGACCTTATCATTTCTTGTGTGGAAATGCATTTTTGTTAGTGAGGAAACAGAGACTTTTTCACACCATATAAGGGGCTATGGGATTTACATACATACAATCACATGCCTCATTGAATATTGAATTACTCTCACGATTGCTTCGGAGGGTGTGTCTATTTCAAAGATAGGGATCTCATTGGAATTTGAGGTACCCTAGGGACTCAAATTTCTTCTTCTTTGAGGAATTTTCCATGAATCAAATGTCTCATTTTGAGAAGGATTGTTTTCAAATTATTTCATTTTATTCATTAGACAACCCCCAATAAGATGCTCATATTCGTCATAGTTTCTGCACGTAAAGTGATATTTTTACTAATATAGAGATTGCTTCAAATATGCGTGTGTGTGTGTGTGTGTGTGTTGAAGAGACTAGGAGATATTCATGTATACACAAATATTGGTCGGCGAGATACAAGAGATGGACCCGCACCAGGGAAGCAAGAAAATCCTCCTTTTGTAGATTATAATACTCCTTCCATAATCATATAAATATCCCTGAATTGTTTTAAAAATATGGACCTACTTCAAAAACCCTCGATCTATCTTTTAATGTGGACTAAATGACTGTAAAAAAAATCTTGGCCCCTAAATCTAGTTCTATTTGACATTACGTGTTGCATTTATTTTAGATCAACCTAATAAAACTCCCTCATAGGGCCATAATAAACTTGCATATTAGAAGATTATCTGACATATATTAGATATATTCTCTAATCTTACTATATTTAACCTCATAGTTTGGATCTTGCATTTCTTTTCACATGAAACGCCATAGCTTCTTAGGTTTCCACAATGTATCCAACATATGGCTTACAACGAAACCATAAACCCCACTATGTCCAATTTATCTATGAGAAGGATGTCATATATGGAAGAGAGTCATGGGGAATACCTATAGATCTAGACTCATTATGAACTCTCGAAATAATTTGGCTAAAGGAAGGGGTAGATCTCCCTCTTGTAGAGTAAAGCATACAGTAACACCTCCATTTCCAATTTTTGTTTTTTCCTAATTAGAGTAACTTATTATTATGGTTAAACTATAATTCGTTCCATTCCGCCATACTTCTGTCACTCCCAATTTTCTTTACTTCACTATGTAAATGTCTACTTATGTATTGGTCTTGACAGTATCAATCTTTCCAGATTCAGTTACACTTTTACTTTAAGCTACCCCTCTTTCTCCTTATTTAATAGGGAGTTGGTGCATTAATAAATCTCCCATTTTTTTTTCACTTATGAAAATACTATTCCCGTTTGACTTTTAACTACGACCTTAATTTCTCCCATTGATAATGGTATTACCATACCCTCCACATATATGTACTTGAATACACCTACCAATTTTACTTAGCACATATAGGTTTAAACTCACCTTAATATGCCTGGTAATATTATTTATTTGACATTTACAAATCATTCCTCTTTAACCATTACCATTAATTTCATCTTAACTTAACAATATAACTATGACATCCATGTATGTAATTAAGATGAACTTTAAACCACTTTAAACTAATTGTCTCCATATTAGATATTACGAATGAAGGTTCCACTCTTCATCCTACACTCCCACTTGACTTATGGAAATAAAGGCTTAGTTCTTAATTAATTTTTAATTGTCACATAGGTTTAAACCTTTATAATTTTTTGACCACATAACATTCTATTATCTATATGTGTACTTATTCATACGAACTTCTCACCTACACAGTTACCCTTCTAAATTTATTGAATGTCTACTCATCCTCGTGGAGTTCAACTCTCCATTGTGGCATAACTATGTTTTATTACTCACCACGAACTTTCACAACATACCCCCAGGGTTTTCAACTTAGTATTCGAGAAACCCTAACCATAAATACATGAGTCAGACATTACGGTAAATTGGATTTTTCGAGCTAAAGCCATTTATTTTATCTAATGTGCTGGTACTGAATTCGTATTCGTTGGTTTCTAGTTCACTGCACATTCTATACGTTAGGTTATATTCATATTTATTCCAACGTACCTGGTCACATGGGTCTCTGACGGAACCCATTGAGCCACGGGAAGGTCATCGTAACCCTGGTCTTGGACACATGTATGCTCCAGATCTATTCTCGAATAGGTTTTTCTCGTTCCATAAATAATCCCGACTTGGGATATGGATCATTTTCGATTGTTTCTTCTGGCGAATGCTTCCACGCTACAATGTTTTTAATTCAATCTCTCCATTTTTACTTTTGCACTCGTATGGTTTAGTATTGGGATTGAATGGCGCTGGTGTACAAATAGTTTCAACATTACCGTTCATGGCCTCTTTCTTCATTGAACCAGGTAATTGTCTTCATCTTAACATTCTGGGCTAAGTTTTAAATTTGTTCTCTTTTTTCGTTAATATGTAAAAGTTACATCTATATACAAATAATTAGGTGGCATCAACTTGCGTAGAGGGAAACCAAGTCCATTGGCCACCAAACAACGTGATATGCCATCGAGTAGAAAAAATTAATAAGTCTGTCTAACCAAGCTATATAAGTTTGATTTTATTTAAACTGCCTATATTCTAAGTATCTGAGCACATTACTATTAAAATATGTTGCAAATGGCAACAAGAAACAGTGAAGGAGGCCTTCTGAAACATCTTTCCTGATCCTAGTTGGAGATTGATCACCTAGACTAGGTGGGGGACCACACAGGTGATTTTTGTCGAAAAGTCTATTTTTAGACTATGTCTATTTTTGGACATATGGAGCATGGTCTAGGAGTTGCGGGATGCTATTCTTGGATGATTGGTCAAGTTGATAAAAATAGATGGACATCTATTTTTAGACATATAGGTCGAAGTCTATTTTTAGACTGCCTGCCTAAAAATAGAACAGTCAAATCTTATTAACCCTTAATAATATTTAGACTATAAACATTATCTTATCCTCTTGGAGCACTTCAGTTTGATGCTTGGATTTGGCACATGCAGCTGACAGAAGGAAATACGCTTTTCCTAAGGGTTAGTTGAGCTATTGCATGGTTGACTTCAGTTAGAACTCATGTGGCAGAGTTTGGTGGAGTTGATGAGACAGTGGGTGGAGTTGTGTTCAGTTTAACTTAGTTGAACTAGTTGTATTTAGTCTAACTGATAAATACACTAGTGATGAGTGGTGTGAATTAATTATTAATTAATTCACTAATTATTAACTCATAAATCAACTAAAGAACACATCAGTTAACTGCAATGCATGGACAGTTCAGTGGAGACCGGTGTTAGAGGTGGGTGAAAGGGTGGAGTCTACTATCAGTTGTGACTATAGTGTGCATGAGATTTGCACAATCATTGGAGGAGATTGACAATGAGGATTGCACAGTTAAATCCAAGGGAATTCGAATTCATTCCATCCATTCTCTCATCTTGGATTGCGCAGTAGAGGCACGCAAACAGTGGAGAAGTTTTGAACCCGTGACTTGTTCAAAACTGAGCTAGTTTGTGTGTAACTTTTGGAGACAGTACTGAGTACTTGTGAGGATTATTGTACTGAGATTGTTACATGATTATTCTTCATTATAATATACAGACAGTAGGGGGTTTTCAGCTGTAAGCTTTCCCCGGTATACATACTGTGTTATATGTGTTGAATTTCTATGTGCGCATGTGAATGTTTTCAATACCGCTTGTTGTTTTTATTTCCGCATGTGATGATTAATGCGTAGAAGAGATTATGTGTTATGTATGAAGCTCAAATAGTATGTGACCAGGTTAATCTCGGTGAATAACTCAGCAAATTATTCAAATTTCTACATGGTATCATAGCTATATTGATCATCAGATCTAGTACGATGATTACAAACTTATTTCGGTAGACAGAGTCTGTAAGCGGGCCAGGTAGCCTCTGGATCCATCCTTTCTCTGAAAGGTGATATATCCAGTAAATGCCCCTACAGTCGATCTCTGTGCTAGAAATAATTTTTTCTCAAGTGTAGATCGGAAGCGGTTGAGTTTGGAGCTGTCGGAATTCGAATTGTAGAATTGTTTTTCTTGCTGTCAAAAGCAAAGATGTCTTTCGTCGGATTGCGATTGGAGTATGCCTTGGAAGGCAGCTCGAATTATATTGCATGGAAAGACAGGATGGAGGAAGTGTTAGATGAAAATGCGCTGTTGGAATTCATAGAGAAAGAAATTCCAAAGCCTACTTCTACGGATGCTGCTGTGATTGAAGCTTGGCAAAAGAAGACAACAAGGTGTCGAAGGATTCTGTTGGAGGGCGTGAAGGATCACATAGTATCCAGCCTGCATGGTAAAGCTTCTCCATTCTTGATGTGGAAAGCTTTGACAGAATTGTTCCAGAGCAAGAGTGACCAAAGGAAGTTGGCACTCAAGGATAAACTCAGGAAAATAAAGATGGAGAAGAATGACACTATTCCGGTATACTTGACAAAGTTTGTCCACTACAGGGATGAGCTTGGGAGTGTAGGAGTTAGTGTGGATGATGAGGAGCTGGTGAGCTTGGCTCTCCTCGGGCTTCCGAAAAGTTGGCATGCATATCAGGACAGTGTCAATGGTCGGGAAAATTTGCCAGGATGGGAAAGACTGGAGTCTGATCTTGTGCAAGAGGAGATCCGGCGGAGTACCAGAGATGGATCTTCACATGTCCAAAGTGAAGTGTTTTCACTGTCACGATCATGGACATTACGCCACGAATTGTCCACAAAAGAAGAAGAACAAGTGTGTCGCCGGAGTCGCAGTGAATTTCAGGAGGCTCTGCTTCGCAATTTGAGTCGGGACTTCTACTGATCGCATGCATGGTGTCATGTACAGATCATGGGGTGGTATTTTGATAGTGGCACTTCCTTTCACATTACGGGAGATGTGAATCTTTTCCGTTACTTGGTGTTGAAAAATCTCCAGATGCATGTTGAGTTGGGCGACAATGGACGATACAATGTGACTGGAATTGTTACCATAACCTTTCAGAGGGATTTAGGTAAACTCATTCTTTTACAAAATGTATTGCATGTACCAGGTTTAACAAAGCATTTGATCTCAGTCGCAATGTTAGAGGATAAGGGTATGAAGTTGTCTTTAGAGAAGGGAAAGTTTTCCTTCGGCACAAGGCAACGGGACAAGTCAGGAAGGTTGGGATTCGGGAAAAGAATCTCTACAAACTTGAAGTAGATGGGATGTCTACGGAGCTTCATACTCTTGGGAAGCGGGAGAAATACATGCAATTGAAGCTTGAGAGGGAGAAACTTTTACATGCAGGTTAAAGTGAACCTTGGGGTGTGGAGCAGCCACAAGAGGATCATGGAGTGGGAGAGACCACTCATGCGGAGAAACTTTGTGCCAGATGGGCAGAGGGAATGCACGCAGCTATACCACCAGGTGAGAGGTGGGGTGACATGCATGAGTAATCCCAGGTGGAGATTTCTGGGCAGGATTCATGGAGATGGTGTGGATCTCATGAATTGAACCTGGCTACGAGGTGCCCACATCGCAGTAGTAGCAGATCAGTTGGATTGATGTGGTGTCATGTTCAATGTGATTTGTCGGATACTGGAGCGCGGATCAGAGTTGACAACAAGTGCAAGAGTGCATGGTTGCAAGAGTTCAACAACCGCAGTGGTTCCTGATGACATGTGCAGTAGCTAAGCAGAGGTCAAAGAATTTGATGATAGATGCTAGATGCATCAGACTGATTGAGTTGTTTGGAGCCTATTCAGTTTCGTAGATGTTGCATGCAAAGGGTGCATGGCACATGCATGGAGTTGCATGGTGCATGCATGAATTTGCATGGCGCATGGAAGGGTTGCAGACGAATGCACAGAGTCGCATGTCGCATGCATGGAGTCATGGCGTCAGGCAGTGCTGCATGAATGTATGGAGTTGTACAGCTTATAAAGACAGTTCTTTCTTGTTGAGAGGGAGTGTTGAAGATTGCAACAAGAAACAGTGAAGGAGGCATCCTGAAACATCTTTCCTGATCCTAGTTGGAAAGTGATCACCAAAACTAGGTGGGGGCCACACAGGTGATTTTTGTCGCAAAGTCTATTTTTAGACTATGTCTATTTTTGGACATGTCGATCATGATTCTATGAGTTGCGGGATGCTATTTGTGGATGGTTGGTCAAGTTGGAAAAATAGATGAGACTCTATTTTTGAGGTCAAAGAGGTCGAAGTCTATTTTAGACTGCCTCTCCTTAAAACAGGGAAGTCAAATATTATTTACCCTTAATAATATTTAGACTATAAACAACAGTTTACTCTCTTGGAGCACTTCAGTTAGAGCCTTGGAAGTGGCTCATGCAATGTATGTAATGAAATTGAATTTCCTATGGGTTAATCGTAGCTATTTCATGGTTGACTTGGGCTAGAACTCATATGGAGTTTGGTGGAGTTGATGAGACATTGGTGGAGTTGTGTCTGGTTTAACTAGTTGGAACTAGTTGTATTTAGTTTAACTGGCTAATACACTAGAGATGAGTGCTGTGAATTAATTATTAATTAATTCACTAATTATTAACTCATTATTCAACTAAATAACACATCAGTTAACTCAGTGCATGTACAGTTTAGTGGAGACCAGTGTTAGAGGTGGGTGAAAGGGTGGGGTCTACTATTAGTTGTGACTATAGTGTGCATGAGATTTGCACAATAATTGGAGGAGATTGCCAATGAGGATTGCGCATTTAAAGCCAAGGGAATTTGAATTCATTTAATTCCATTCTCTCATCTTGGATTGCGTAGTAGAGGCAGGCAAACAGTGGAGGAGTTTTGAACCCGTGACTTGTTCAAAACTGAGCTAGTTTGTGTGTAACTTTTGGAGACAGTAATGAGTACTTGTGAGGAGTATTGTACTGAGATTGTTACATGATTCTTCTTCATTTATATGATACACTTACGGAGGGGTTTTCAGCTGTAAGCTTTCCCCGGTATACATACTGTGTTATATGTTTTGAATTTCTATGTGCGCATGTGAATGTTTTCAATACCGCTTGTTGTTTTTATTTCCGCATGTGATGATTAATGCGTAGAAGAGATAATGTGTTATGTATGAAGCTCAAATAGTATGTGACCAGGTTAATCTCGGTGAATAACTCAGCAAATTATTCAAATTTCTACAAAATATTTAAAATTAAAAGTTATCTGTATAGATAAAAATAGAAGCTGTGAGCCCAACTATATACTACTTAGCACCATCAGTAGAGAGTAATTCCACCAGAGCCTGGTCTTTTGCAGAATAACCCAGAAGCTCTGTCTGTGGGAGAATAAGAGGGAGATGCTCTTCTATGCCTCAAGCTTGCCATCCTTCTTTAA
Organism: Pinus albicaulis; assembly: GCA_034641835.2. Lineage (NCBI taxonomy): Eukaryota > Viridiplantae > Streptophyta > Pinopsida > Pinales > Pinaceae > Pinus > Pinus albicaulis. The sequence goes on along the minus strand of JAXQQM020092078.1, from coordinate 14,834 downwards.
AATTAGAACTTCAAGCTTATGAAATTCCTTCTTGTAGTTGGGAAAATTTTGCGCTAATGGTGCGATACCCCAGAGAAATTTCTTCCAGGCTTTCACCAGGATAATATTCATGGACCAGTACAAGAACAAGGTTTGGTTGAATTGTTTGGTTTAGCCTCAGGAGTTCCCAAGATCGGGCACCAAAATGCGCAATTCCTTCACGTGAATTTCCATTGAGTTTTCATGTCTGTTCAGGTCTTCTTCCCAATCTTCCATCAGCTCTCTTATTTCATTGTCCATTCTCGATAAGCTGTAGGCACATCATTTATGATGCTAGAGACTTTCGTTGTACTATCGAGTGCCTTCCAAAGAGTAGGTTGATAGGCTATCAGAGACCCCCTGGTCATTTTTCCTCAGCCACTTGAATTTGGGCCACCTCTGCCCTTCGTTACCAATTTCCAAGCCATTGACTTATACCTACACGTTTTGGGAGTATCTGGAATGAGACTAATAGCTCGCGTAGGTGGTAGCACAAGCCTAGAAGGGACAATGTGCATTTCTGAACAAGGAATGGCACAATGTGCACTTATGAACAAGGAAGTTGTCCTGATCAAGGATTAAGAGTGCACCATGCACTCCTATCCTTAATGCTTGACTTTGTAACCGTATTTTGTTTCGCTTCTGAAGATAGAACAAGAGGTGTGTCAGATCTGCCAGGATATTGGTGGCCACCCACCTATTCCACTTGATGTCTTTGAGGCCAGGCCTCAGTTCTCGGCTGCATAACTTACTATATTTAGCTGTCCCGAACTCGAGCCGCTTTGAGGCCCTAAACGACGTTTTTTGGTATCACCGCAGTTGATCATCAAATTCGTCCTGAAAGATGTAGTCCTCGGATAGAGCTTTCTAATGATGTATCATGTGTGTCAAACAGAGATAGTATGCCAAAGTTACGCCCCTGGGAAGTTGAAACACCAATTTACCAAAACGGGGCCCATAATTTTGGCGCTTCATCTCCTAGGGTTAGGTTTTAGGATGTTTAGGGTTCTCCATTGTTTCTCAATAATAAATAGGCCCTCGAGCCTCATTGTAATGCAGCTTCGTGCCTCAGAGTCGCCACATCTCTTCGAGGAGAAAGCTACCGTTGCCCTAGCTAGTTTTATTTCCATTTTGTCCGTAAGCAAATTTCCTGCCTCTTTGATATCAATGAAATGAAGTGTTATTTCCGTCGCATCTCGTATTTGGTTATGTGTTTATTCTTGCTATGTCATATAACCGATCATGCTACAATGAGTTTAGATATGAATAAAGTGTGACAGATACTAACTCATCAAAAAGACCTAGAAAGACTTGTACAATGAGAAATACACATCAAAATTTCAGTTTACAAACACTCCCCAAGTACAATAAACAAAGTGTCTGTGACTGCGAACAAAATGTGTCGTTTTATGAAAACAAATATATGTAAACCATGGAGCGCACTAAATAAGTTATAAACATTGTGACAACACTTAGGAGCAATCAAAACACTTGAAACAAATGAAACAACGTGAAACGAAACATGTCGGCCAAAGCGACACTTAGTATGATAGATGAGTAGGCTCCAAAATTTGAATGTGGGAAAATTTTGGAGGGTGTTGTAGTTAATACAAGAAGCACCGATACCATAAGTAACATACTTGAATTCATACAAAAAAGATATATCTTTACTATAATACCATTTATAACTATACTTATCTTTATTTTAGTTGATATATGTGCCTACTACCAAATAGTACTTCACTCTTTGTATAATCTAGTTAGATATTTGTGCTATATGCTTTCAAGGCTTTGAGTGCGCTCATGTGCTCCTATCCTTAATGCGTGACTTGTGTAACCAAAATTTGCTTGTCTGGAAGATAGAACAAAAGGTGTACAATGAGTTCGAGATGAAATAAAGTGTGACAAATACTAACTCATCAAAATACTTATACAAACACTTGTATAGTGAGAAATACACATCAAAATTCGAGTTTACACACACTCCCCAAGTACAATAAACAAAGTGTCTGCGATTGCGAACAAAATGTGTCGTTTGATGACAACAAATATATGGCAACCATGGAGTGCAGTAATTAAGTTATAAACATTGTGATAACACTTGGGAGCAATCAAAACACTTGAAACAAATGAAACAACCTGAAACAAAACATGACGACCAAAGTGACACTTAGTATGATAGATGAGTAGGCTCCAAAATTTGAATGTGGGACAATTTTGGAAGGTGTTGTAGCAAGGAGAAGAAGCACTCATACCATATGTAACATACTTGAATTCATACAAAAAAATATATATCTTTACTATAGTACCATTATAACTATACTTATCTTCATTATTGTTGATACATGCAGTCTAGTATTTCACTCTTTGTATGAATCTTAGTTAGATATTTGTGCTATATGTCATCATTAAATTCATGGAAATTCTATTTATTTTAAACATTATTAGTAGATAGAGAATGTTTCTTACAATTAATGGCTTCTCTCTTCACTCCAATAATTTCAGAAATAAACCCATTAAAAGCTTTGCCATATTAATATAATATATAAAATAAACCCATTAAAAGCTTGGTCATATTAATATAATATACATTGTAATTTGTTTTTAATAACATTTTTGTTTGGTCTAGCACACTTCCATTTAAATCTCTCGGCGAAGAATGGCAGGACAATTTATATCTTTTGTACCTAAGATGTTCTTTTCAATTTATTGAGCTAATGTGGAATGTATACTTTCAACCCTTATATGAAAACCCTTCTTTACAATTTATTGAGATAATGTTGTGAATGTGGAGGGCATACCTTCAACCCGTTAATAATTAAAGGGGTTTTCATTCTATTTATTAAAACTTGGTTCATTACCATATAACATGGATAGTGGAAACCTTAATATTTTCATTTTATTTATTAAAACATGATAATTAAATTGGTTCATTACCATATAACATGGAATATTAAAGATTTTTATTATATTTATTAAAACTTGGTTCATTACCATATAAGATGGATAGTCGCAACCTTAAACCAATTGCAATTTCACTTAAATTAAAACCTTGGGCTCGATCTTGAACACATTACAATAATGATACATATAGTTCACTTCAAGATCTCAAGCATAGAGCTGTAATTTCTTTTCATTATTTTAATTATGTGATGGTAAAATGCATATGTCTGCCTGCTTCGTACATCAATGTGAGGTCCATTAATAATTTTCGGCCTCGTTATGGTACACTTGTCGGTTGGAAATCAACCACATCACACCCTTTACATGATACTGCATGAATGCACAATGATGGTATAAGAGTTTCAAAATTTGTGATAAGAGGTTTTTATGCAACGTGGATTCTAAGCTGGGGGTTTTCCAAAACCTATTCCATAGTTCTAACACATTTCATTTCTCACATTTCGGCCATGCAATGCTATGCATTCTAGTAAGGGATGCAACAAGTGTTAGGTTTTCTCATATGTCTCCTATTTTTTCTAGCCTACAAGACATCATTATACCAATGGAAATTTTGTGGAGAAGAGGTTATGTACACACCAGCCATGGTAATTTCTCCCTTTTGATTACATTATAGTGACAATTCCATTATAAGTTTATGTAGATTTCTTATTTGCAATTTTGTTCTCCTTGAGTACTAATTATTTCGGCTATGGTTGTACATCATTTTGGCTCTGCATTCTCATTGAATCAGCTCCATGAGTCATAAGCGGGGTTGGAAATTTAAGTTACGGGTAATGATATACCCCTCATAGGGACTTTCTAGCTGTTTTCATGGTGATTCCACGTGCTTCGTTTAAACCCTAACATCTTTTTCTCTGAGGATGGCGTAGGAGATTTAGGTTTTCTGTTTTAAATTGACGCTAATCCAGGGAATATGTAATATTCTAATATTCCCAAGATCCCTTCCATTTCATAATAACGTTGGGCCATTCAACACCTTAATAAATTAGCATTTTTTTATTTAAGCGACTATAGTATTCTATACATGTCTACCATTCTTCGACATTTTGACATAAGATGTGAATCTGGGATTGTTTATAGTTAAACTTGACATTTGATTTAAACCCTTATTTATGAATTTGGGGTTATATCTCTAGTCTTCAATGATCGATTCCTTACCTTTGCTAAAATTTATAATACGACTTTGGATTATTTTATTGTCTGCTTTAGATAATTGCATCCTATCGCCCAAACATACTTGTAACGAGATTTCATGTAGCTCATCCCACTATTTAGGTATATGGCATTTGATGTACTTATAGTTTCTATTAAGATTTAATTATTAACATTATTAACATTTTTTTCTCCTTTGTAGAAAAAACCCTGGATTTCGATAGCCCACGACAATTTTTCTATGAATCCCTTCCAATTTATTTTTCATTGGTTATTAATCAACCTATGACATTCTTCCCCTAGATAACTTTAATGGAAATGGAAAACACATGGTAAATAGTGCAGCGACCACTTAATTTTTTTCTAATAATTCTGAAAATAAGATGCCTATCCACCCATTAGTTTTATTAAATAAGGGTGTAACATATGTTTTGGCATATCCTATCTACTTATCATTACTGACACGGTGTTATGAAGATGTGACTTGAGGGAGCTTGGCCTTCTCGAACCAGATTGGGGTGACCCACTGCTCATGAGGGGTAAAATATGTTTTGGCATATTCTCTTTTAAGTATTCTACTTATCATAACTGACTGACACGGTGTTATGAGATGTGACTTGAGCGAGCTTGGTCTTCTCGAACTAGAATGGGGTGACCCACATCGACTTTGCACACTCTTGAGGGGTAAACGGTGTGCGCCCACTCATTAGGGAGAAACGGTCTAGTCAGGACAGGCGGCTAAATTGAGTCGTGCATTTCCTACTTTGTATTATACTAACCAAATGTGTCCCGGTCCACCGGCGTTCACCACACAGATGCTATCGATAATGCTACCCACAGCCATCCCCACGAGCCTTTATAAATGGAGGCTACCACCACACATTGGTAAGCATCCCAAGAGCGTTTCCCATTTCCCATTGTTGGAGTTGTTATTATCATTCCACCCAGCATTTCGTTACCCATTTCCCATTGTAGAGGTAGAGGTTATATAGATATTTCATTCGAGGCAGCCATAGCCATATACATGTCGATGATGAAGTACTCATTTGGGTTTGCATTGGCAGTAATGGTAGTAGCCCTGGTGGTGGGCAGTGCTGTAGGCGCGCCCAACACAAACTTCGTATCGTCTGCGTGTAACACGCAGAAGATCCCAAGCGGAAGTTCCTTTTATAGTACTCTCGGATCCCTGCTCGTAGATCTAGAGGGAAACACTGCCTTCAGCGGTTACGACTACAAAGCATCCCGCGCAGGCTCACCTACCGCCTATGGTCGTGGGGTTTGCAATCAGGGAATCTCTCAGTCTGATTGCACTGCCTGCCTGAAAAACCTGGGCGACCGCATCTGGAACATTTGCGGCAACGCCATCGGTGCTCGAGTTCAGCTAACTGACTGTTTCATCCGCTACGAGCAGTACAGCTTCTAGTTATATGATCAACGTCTGCTCAACTGCTTCTACTTATATGATCTCATATCTTCTCTCTACGTTTCAATAAAACGTTTCACGGGATTCTCTGAGCAACAAAGAATGCTGTGCTATTCTCATCCGTCGCTATCTAATTCTGATGCTCTGCTATTCTCATCCGTCCCTATCTATAATAAAACTATAGTGCAGTCTTTTATTTTATTTTCGGTTCCATTGTAGGTTGCCAATAATCTCATTTTCACGGTCTCCCGTCTTTTGTTTTCAACGTATTTCAAATTCCTAGCTGAAACTATGTTCCGCTGACATCGAATTATTCACTCACCCAAATCTTGTATGCTACTAAACTTTACATGCGGACAGTGCAACTAATGAAGTTTTCACTGTCGGTATTCTTAAATTCATGCTATGAAGTTCTTAAACTAATTATCGAAGTTTTTAATATTTTTTATATTATTATGCATATATTCATTACGTATTAAAATTATTGGTCCATTGAGATACCGATATAATATTAATAAATTGAAAAATAAAAAAACGATCTAGTGTAAATTTATATTTTTAATTAGAAAAAAAAGTCAAATACAATTTCTTTTAATAATTGATGCCTTTCGTGTAAATTATAAAATTTATCCACATTATCAATTATCTTATGTGGAATTATGAAAGGGCATGAAATAATATTATTTTAGTGAAATTAAATTAATATTAAATTTATTTTAATTCTAAAAATATGATATGTTTTTGGGATATTGAAAAATAAATAAATGAAATAAAACTTACTATATATATAAAAAGAATTTATACAAAAACCGCACACTAAACTAGATTGTTTGAAAATCATAAATTTATAGAGATGGACGCTCAATTTCTTTTTCATTATTAATGAGTTTTAATATTATAGAGAAAGATGTTGTTTATTTTATTTTTTTCATTATTGATGATTTTTTATATTATGTGTGGAGGAATCATATATTCAATTTGGAAAGAATTACACATTTATGTTATAATAAATTTCAAAAAATAACCATATACATGAAAACAAAAATTAAATATCTATTTTCTAAAAAAAAATTATTTTATTCTTTTTAAAATACCATCATATATCCATTTTAAGTATGAAACATGAGCCTTGAGGAATCTTTTCTACTTCTAATAACTTTACAACATATTCATTTTTTTAATTATAGCCAACATTATTTTTTCTATTTATAAATAATTTTATTTTTTATTTTATTTTAATATGGAATGGAAAAAAGGACAAACTTACACATCCACTTACACTATGTTGTAGAAACTTACACATCCACTCATACTGGGTTGTAGAATGAGACATTATTTTTTCTATTTAGAAATAATTTTATTTTTTATTTTATTTTAATATGGAATGGACAAAAGGACAAACTTACACATCCACTTATACTCTGTTCTAGAAAATTACACACCCACTCATACTGGGTTGTAGAATGAGCCCCGGGACTCAATAATGATAAAAAATTTCATCCCCATTTATTGCTTGTAAATTATATATGAAATTTAAAAAAAAGAATCATTTTTATAATTTAAAAAATCATAAAACTAATTTAATTATATAATTAAAAAGGGTAAAAAATTAATATTATTAAGTCTTATTTTTATTATTCTTTTCCATTTCATGGATGTGAGATGTATTATAAAATAATTTTGATGTGTATGGGTGTTTAATTGATATGGCTAAGTTAATTCAATGTTTATGAATTATTTATTTAGTTATATGAATTCTTCTTCTTTATTTTGTTGGAAATTGGATTCTTCATCCGTCATTAAAAGTTACATAGATCTTGAATTTCCAAAGGATAACTAAAATGGAGGATATTTTTTAAACTAACAAGCTTCCTACCAATAACAAATAATCGGAAAATGAATATGATTATCATAACCACTTAGAAGACTCCTTGAGAATTCAATATTTCAATGCAAAAATGGATGTGATGTTTACATGACTTTCACCTAGTTCACTAATTTTTCATTTTTTCCTTGGATTAGTGCCTTATTGCTCTTGGAGGGTAGTTTTTCTCTTCTTTACACATTCAATTCCATCATTTAAAACCCAATACGAGAGTGTGAGGAACTTGTGAACAACCACTTTCTTATAATAGCTTCATGAGCTAGCATGTCCTTCACATATTTTCCATGCCATTATTCCATGATGGAAATGAGTCATATGTCATCCAGATCCATATCTTCTAGTAGGCCTTCAAGTTCAACTTCTTCCAAATGTGACCTTATCATTTCTTGTGGAAATGCATTTTGTTAGTGCTCTTTAAGAGACTTTTTCACACCCTATAAGGGGCTATGGGATTTACCTTCTGCTAATCACATGCCTCATTGAATATTGAATTACTCTCACGATTGCTTCGGAGGGTGTGTCTATTTCAAAGATAGGGATCTCATTAGGATTTGAGGTACCCTAGGGACTCAAATTTCTTCTTCTTTGAGGAATTTTCCATGAATCAAATGTCCCATTTTGAGAAGGATTGTTTTCAAATTATTTCGTTTTATTCATTAGACAACCCCCAATAAGATGCTCATATTCGTCACAGTTTCTGCACGTAAAATGAAATTTTTACTAATATAGAGATTGCTTCAAATGTGTGTGTGTGTGTTGAAGAGACTAGGAGATATTCATGTATACACAAATATTGGTCGGCGAGATACAAGAGGTGGACCCGCACCAGGGAAGCAAGAAAATCCTCCTTTTGTTGATTATAATACTCCTTCCATAATCATATAAAGATCCCTGAATTGTTTTAAAAATATGGACCTACTTCAAAAACCCTCGATCTATCTTTTAATGTGGACTAAATGACTGTAAAAAAAATCTTGGCCCCTAAATCTAGTTCTATTTGACACTACGTGTTGCATTTATTTTAGATCAACCTAATAAAACTCCCTCATAGGGCCATAATAAACTTTCATATTAGAAGATTATCCGACATATATTAGATATATTCTCTAATCTTACTATATTTAACCTCATAGTTTGGATCTTGCATTTCTTTTCACATGAAACACCATAGCTTCTTAGGTTTCCACAATGTATCCAACATATGGCTTACAACGAAACCATAAACCCCACTATGTCCAATTTATCTATGAGAAGGATGTCATATATGGAAGAGAGTCATGGGGAATACCTATAGATCTAGACTCATTATGAACTCTCGAAATAATTTGGCTAAAGGAAGGGGTAGATCTCCCTCTTGTAGAGCCAAGCATACAGTAACACCTCCATTTCCAATTTTTGTTTTTTCCTAATTAGAGTAACTTATTATTATGGTTAAACTATAATTCGTTCCATTCCGCCATACTTCTGTCACTCCCAATTTTCTTTACTTCACTATGTAAATGTCTACTTATGTATTGGTCTTGACAGTATCAATCTTTCCAGATTCAGTTACACTTTTACTTTAAGCTACCCCTCTTTCTCCTTATTTAATAGGGAGTTGGTGCATTAATAAATCTCCCATTTTTTTTTCACTTATGAAAATACTATTCCCGTTTGACTTTTAACTACGACCTTAATTTCTCCCATTGATAATGGTATTACCATACCCTCCACATATATGTACTTGAATACACCTACCAATTTTACTTAACACATATAAGTTTAAACTCACCTTAATATATGGTAATATTATTTATTTGACATTTACAAATCATTCTCTTTAACCATTACCATTAATTTCATCTTAACTTAACAATATAACTATGACATCCATGTATGGAATTAAGATGAACTTTAAACCACTTTAAACTAATTGTCTCCATAATAGATATTACGAATGAAGGTTCCACTCTTCATCCTACACTCCCACTTGACTTATGGAAATAAAGGCTTAGTTCTTAATTAATTTTTAATTGTCACATAGGTTTAAACCTTTATAATTTTTCGACCACATAACATTCTATTATCTATATGTGTACTTATTCATACGAACTTCTCACCTACACATTTACCCTTCTAACTTTATTGAATGTATCTACTATCGTGGAGTTCAACTCTCCATGTGGCATAACTATGTTTTATTACTCACCACGAACTTTCACAACATACCCCTGTGGTTTTCAACTTAGTATTCGAGAAACCCTAACCATAAATACATGAGTCGACATTACGTAAATTGACGCGAGCTAAAGCCATTTATTTTATCTAATGTATTGGTACCGAATTCGTATTCGTTGGTTTCTAGTTCACCGTACATTTTATACGTTAGGTTATATTCATATTTATTCCAACGTACCCGGTCACATGGGTTCGACGAACCCACGAGCCAATGCGGGAAGGTCATCGTAACCCCGGTCTCGACACACATGTATGCTCCGCATCTATTCTCGAATAGGTTTTTCTCGTTCCATAAATAATCCCGACTTGGGATATGGCTCATTTTCGATTGTTTCTTCTGGCGAATGCTTCCACGCTACAATGTTTTTAATTCAATCTCTCCATTTTTACTTTTGCACTCATATGGTTTAGTATTGGGATTGAATGGCGCTGGTGTACAAATAGTTTCAACATTACCGTTCATGGCCTCTTTCTTCATTGAACCAGGTAATTGTCTTCATCTTAACATTCTGGGCTAAGTTTTAAATTTGTTCTCTTTTTTCGTTAATATGTAAAAGTTACATCTATATACAAATAATTAGGTGGCATCAACTTGCGTAGAGGGAAACCAAGTCCGTTGGCCACCAAACAACGTGATATGCCATCGAGTAGAAAAAATTAATAATTCTGTCTAACCAAGCTATATAAGTTTGATTTTATTTAAACTGCCTATATTCTAAGTATCTGAGCACATTACTATTAAAATATGTTGCAAATGGCAACAAGAAACAGTGAAGGAGGCCTCCTGAAACATCTTTCCTGATCCTAGTTGGAGATTGATCACCTAGACTAGGTGGGGGACCACACAGGTGATTTTTGTTGAAAAGTCTATTTTTAGACTATGTCTATTTTTGGACATATGGAGCATGGTCTAGGAGTTGCAGGATGCTATTTATGGATGATTGGTCAAGTTGGTAAAAAATAGATGGACCTCTATTTTTAGAAATTGGGCGGAGTCTATTTTTAGACTTCCAGTCTAAAAATAGCTTAGTCGAATATTATTAGCCCTTAATAATATTTGTACTATAAACATTATCTTATCCTCTTGGGGCACTTCATTTCAAGCTATGGATGTGGCACATGTAGCTGACAGAAGGAATTACGCTATTCCTAGGGTTTAGTTGAGCTATTGCATGGTTGACTTCAGTTGGAACTCATGTGGCAGAGTTTGGTGGAGTTGATGAGACAGTTGGTGGAGTTGTGTTTGGGCTTTTAACTTAGTCAATTAGTTGTATTTAGTCTAACCGATAAATACACTAGTGATGAGTGGTGTGAATTAATTATTAATTAATTCACTAATTATTAACTCATTATTCAACTAAAGAACACATCAGTTAACAGCAGTGCATGGACAGTTCAATGGAGACCAGTGTTAGAGGTGGGTGAAAGGGTGGAGTCTACTATCAGTTGTGACTATAGTGTGCATGAGATTTGCACAATCATTGAGGAGATTGCCAATGAGGATTGCGCAGTTAAAGCCAAGGGAATTCGAATTCATTCCATCCATTCTCTCATCTTGGATTTCACAGTAGAGGCAGGCAAACAGTGGAGGAGTTTTGAACCCGTGACTTGTTCAAAACTGAGCTAGTTTGTGTGTAACTTTTGGAGACAGTACTGAGTACTTGTGAGGAGTATTGTACTGAGATTGTTACATGATTATTATTCATTATAATATACAGACAGTAGGGGATTTTCAGCTGTAAGCTTTCCCCGGTATACATACTGTGTTATATGTGTTGAATTTCTATGTGCGCATGTGAATGTTTTCAATACCGCTTGTTGTTTTTATTTCCGCATGCGATGATTAATGCGTAGAAGAGATTATGTGTTATGTATGAAGCTCAAATAGTATGTGACCAGGATAATCTCGGTGAATAATTCAGCAAATTATTCAAATTTCTACATGGTATCAGAGCTATATTGATCATCAGATCTATTACGGTGATTACAAACTTATTTCGGTAGACAGAGTCTGTAAGCGGGCCAGGTAGCCTCTGGATCCATCCTCTCTTTGAAAGGTGATATATCCAGTAAATGCCCCTACAGTCGATCTCTGTGCTAGAAATAATTTGTTCTCAAGTGTAGATCGGAAGCGGTCGAGTTTTCAGCTTGTGGAATTCGAATTTCTAGAATTATTTTCTTGGTGTCAAAAGCAAAGATGTCTTTCGTCGGATTGCGATTGGAGTATGCCTTGGAAGGAAGCTCGAATTATATTGCATGGAAAGACAGGATGGAGGCAGTGTTAGATGACAATGGGCTGTTGGAATTCATAGAGAAAGAAATTCCAAAGCCTACTTCTACGGATGATGCTGTGATTGAAGCTTGGCAAAAGAAGACAGCAAGGTGTCGAAGGATTCTGTTGGAGGGCGTGAAGGATCACATAGTATCCAACCTGCATGGTAAAGCTTCTCCATTCTTGATGTGGAAAGCTTTGACAGAATTGTTCCAGAGCAAGAGTGACCAAAGGAAGTTGGCGCTCAAGGATAAACTCAGGAAAATAAAGATGGAGAAGAATGACACTATTCCGGTATACTTGAAAAAGTTTGTCCACTGCAGGGATGAACTTGGGAGTGTAGGAGTTAGTGTGCAAGATGAGGAACTGGTGAGCTTGGCTCTCCTCAGGCTTCCGAAAAGTTGGCATGCATATCAGGACAGTGTCAATGGTCGGGAGAAATTTCCAGGATGGGAAAGAATGTGGTCTGATCTTGTGCAAGAGGAGATAAGGCGGAGTACCAGAGATGGATCTTCATCAAAGATATCTGATGAAGAAGACTGCGCTTTGGCTGCCAAAGCAAGGAAGGGGAAGGGCAAGGAGAAGGCTTCTCAATCCGGTGCAGATGGTAAAAAGCGTGACATGTCCAAAGTGAAGTGTTTTCACTGTCACGATCATGGACATTATGCCACGAATTGTCCACAAAAGAAGAAGAACAACCAGCCGCTAGAGTCAAGTACTGGGTGAGGCTCTTGCCTCGCAATTTGAGCTTCGGACTTCTTACTGATCGCATGCATGGTGTCTAGTGCATTGGGATCGGGGTGGTATTTTGATAGTGGCGCTTCCTTTCACATGACGGGAGATGTGAATCTTTTCGTTGACTTGGTGGAGAAAAACTTCAGATGCATGTTGAGTTGCATATTAATGGACGATGGCGAAATGCGACCGTACGGTACCATAACCTTCGCAGGGAGTCGTAAACTCATTCTTTTACAAGATGTATTGCATGTACCAGGTCTAACAAAGAATCTGATCTCAGTCGCAATGTTAGAGGATAAAGGGTATGCAGTTGTCTTTAGAGAAGGAAAAGTTTTCCTTCGGCACAAGGCAATGGGACAAGTCAAGAAGGGTGGGATTCAAGCAAAGAATTTCTATATACTTGAAGTAGATGGGATGTCTATGGAGCCTCCTACTGTTGGGAAGCAGGAGAAAGACATGCAACTGATGCTTGAGAGGGAGCAAGTTTTGCATGCAGGTGAAAGTGAACCTCGGGGTGTGGAGCAGCCACAAGAGGATCATGGAGTGGGAGAGACCACTCATGCAGAGAAATTTCGTGCCAGATGGGCAGAGGGAGTGCATGCAGCTATACCACCAGGTGAGAGGTGGGGCAACATGCATGAGTAATCCCAGGTGGAGATTTCAGGGCAGGATTCATGGAGATGGTGTGGATCTCAAGAATTGAACCTGGCTACGAGGTGCCCACAGCACAGCAGTAGCAGATCAGTTGGATTGATGTAGGCATATCAATGTGACAGTGTCGGATACTGGAGCGCGAGTCAGAGTTGACAACAAGTGCAAGAGTGCATGGGTGCAAGAGTTCAACAGCGCAGTGGTTCCTGATGACATGTGCAGTAGCTAAGCAGAGGTCAAAGACTTTGATGATAGATGCATCAGACTAATTGAGTTGTTTGGACCCTATTCAGTTTCGGAGATGTTGCATGCAAAGGGTGCATGGCACATGCATGGAGTTGCATGGTGCATGCATGAATTTGCATGGCGCATGCAAAGGGTGCATGACGAATGCATGGAGTTGCATGTCGCATGCATGGAGTTGCATGGCGCTTGTGAAGGTTGCAGGGTGAATGCATGGAGTTGCATGTCGCATGCAAAGACATTCCTTTCTTGTTGAGAGGGAGTGTTGAAAATGGCAAAAAGAAACAGTGAAGGAGGCCTCCTGAAACATCTTTCCTGATCCTAGTTGGAGATTGATCACCTAGACTAGGTGGGGGACGACACAGGTGATTTTTGTCGAAAAGTCTATTTTTAGACTATGTCTATTTTTGGACATATGGAGCATGGTCTAGGAATTGCAGGATGCTATTCTTGGATGATTGGTCAAGTTGGTAAAAATAGATGGACATCTATTTTTAGACATACAGGTCGAAGTCTATTTTTAGACTGCCTGTCTAAAAATAGAACAATCAAATATTATTAACCCTTAATAATATTTAGACTATAAACATTATCTTATCCTCTTGGAGCACTTCAGTTTGATGCTTGGATGTGGCACATGCAGCTGACAGAAGGAAATACGCTTTTCCTAAGGGTTAGTTGAGCTACTGCATGGTTGACTTCAGTTAGAACTCATGTGGCAGAGTTTGGTGGAGTTGATGAGACAGTTGGTGGAGTTGTGTTCGGTTTAACTTAGTTGAACTAGTTGTATTTAGTCTAACTGATAAATAAACTAGTGATGAGTGGTGTGAATTAATTATTAATTAATTCACTAATTATTAACTCATTATTCAACTAAAGAACACATCAGTTAATAGCAGTGCATGGACAGTTTGGTGGAGACCAGTGTTAGAGGTGGGTGAAAGGGTGGAGTCTACTATCAGTTGTGACTATAGTGTGCATGAGATTTGCACAATAATTGGAGGAGTTTGCCAATGAGGATTGCGCAGTTAAAGCCAAGGGAATTCGAATTCATTCCATCCATTCTCTCATCTTGGATTGCGTAGTAGAGGCAGGCAAACAGTGGAGGAGTTTTGAACCCGTGAATTGTTCAAAACTGAGCTAGTTTGTGTGTAATTTTTGGAGACAGTACTGAGTACTTGTGAGGAGTATTGTACTGAGATTGTTACATGATTCTTCTTCATTATAATACACAGACAGTAGGGGGTTTTCAGCTGTAAGCTTTCCCCGGT